>VXBZ01006755.1:168947-230551 GCA_013399135.1 Heliornis fulica
TTTTTTTTTTACAGATAAGTAGATATCTTGTTCACTTTTTTTGTCTCTTGACAAAAAAATCCCACCTGAATTATTAAATCACTGGCAAACATATCCTTACAGACTGTAAGGCTGAGATAACTTTTTTCATAAATTATGAGACTGCTTTCAGTTAATCAGCTCTTCAGATGCAAGAAACATGAAGTTACTTCCTGCAATCTAGAAGCAAACAAGAAATTCAGTGTGATTCCTCCTGCATGGACAGAAAGTGTTCCAAAGTTGAAGTGAACGAAGTATGAAAGAAGCTGTATTTAACACTAACTTACAATACCTGTTTGATGCTATCAGCATCACCCTTTTCAGCATACACATTTAGCAGTGACAAATAGGTGTCTGGACCTGGTTCAATACCGGCCGTCCTCATCACTGAAAGGATGTTTTCTGCACTCTTCATATCTCTAAAGCATTAAAGAGAAAGACCCTAAGTAGATTTAATCATAATAATGTTTACTGTGACTTCCACGTTTCCTCACTAATTATATCTGGAAACAAAGACTGTAATGAGCATATGGATCCTTATTTTAACTAAGCAAATGCAGAAAGATGAAAGTGAAAATCTTTTAATTATTGTATTACTTAGAATACAACTTTAACAGTTGAAGAAGTTCAAAATTATGTGCAGCATTTTTGTTGTCAGTTTAAAAAAAAAAAAAAAGTAGTACTGTAATTTATCTTAAATGTCAAGATTTTCAGACCCAAGAAAAATCTACATTCTTTGTAGAAGGAATATTCACAGAATCACAGACTGGTTTGGGTGGGAAGACCTCACTGAACACCCAGTTTCCACCCTCCTGCCATGGCAGGGACACCTTCCACTAGCCCAGGTTGCCCAAAGCCCCATCCAACCTGGCCTCAACACTGCCAGGGAGGGGCAGCTGTGTAAAAAGACTTCTATATGTTACTATTTAAAGCAATCACACTATTTTGCATCATGTAATTTTTCTGCACAGTACCCCTTTATATTGTGGTAAAACTAAAAGAAACAAAAGACACAAGGTATTAATCATTACCCTGATCGTGCATGACCTTTCACAAGGCTACTGAATACTGCCTCAGTGATTGGGAGTTCTTTGTTCTTCATAAATCCAAGAATCTTACTGCAAAACACAAGACAATGAACGATTAATTTTTTTTCTCCCCTTGAAAAAGATAAAGTACTGAGCTATTGCTGCTCTGCTGGACATGTACTGTATCATCATCAAAACCAAATCCTGATGTCACTGAGCAATTACATTTGAGAATGCTGCATAATATGCCTATAATTTAGTAATTTTCTTTTTTTCAGAAGAATTGTATTTGTCACTTTGAAATATGCAGACACAAGGGTGGGGCTGGTTTATTTATTTTTGTCTTCCTTTTACATACATGCCCAGCAATAACACTGTTGCAGCTTAACCTTGCTAAAATTAATGTTAGATCATGAGCAAGCCCTTCACAACAATAAAAAACAGAATTACTACTATTTGCTCCCTAGCCCACAGTTCTCAAATACCTTTCCCAGTAGCCAGTTCCTTATATAGACTGTAAGCTTTCATAACCTCGCGCTTTTTCACACTAGCTCTAGAAATGAGAAAATAAGCTATTTTCTGAGCAACCTGAATACAATTTGATTTGAACACACTGGTCTATCACTTATTTTTGTTTTTCTTGTGTAGGTTCCCGCTGGCTCTGAGAAACTGCTCTTCAGTGCTTGATTAAAATATACTTAAACCCTCTCTTCAATTTGCTCAATTTATAAGAATTACACTGAAATTCGTTTTAGCATTAATGGCAGGGAATATGAGAAACAGATTTGGTGGAAATCCTTTTAAACATAAATGCTAACGAATACCTTGCTCCTTCAATGTCACCCTCGTTGCAATAAGCAGCAATCAACCTTTGGTACGTAACCTACAGAAACAAAAAGGGGAAGTTAACAAGTTCCATCCAATGAACGGATACCACTATTAAGAATGAAGAAACCGTAGCAGGGTACGTACTCGATTCGGCTGCACATTAGCCTCCTCCATTCTGGCCAGGAATTCTGTCGGAGAAAATTTATGCTCATTCTGAAGGTAGACTTTAAGTAAAGCATTATAATGGCTTGTATCATACACAGCACCTAAGGAAACATTTCAACCAGTCAGTGAATGTAGCATCTCTAAATTCAGCATGATTTTATAGCTTTCTAAGGTTTATTAATATCATATCCATTTTATTCTGGATGAACTCTATAATCAGGCTGCTTAGTTTTATCCACCTTCAAAACATCCAACATCTACTTAACACCACACATCTATTTATAAAACATAAAAAAGAGTAACATCAGTGCTCGTGTGCATGCTACTCAAGTCTCTACAGCTGTATTAAACACAATCAGCGATATTACTGTCAAGAAGCAGTTTACCTATGCCACATCTAATAACTTAAAAGTCTATCTAATAAAATAGCTGGCAGCAACAGAAATACCCGGCCCACTAGATAAAGTAACATCTATCGGAAAAGTAAAATATTTTCTTATGACAACCAAAATCAAGCTAAAGTTCGATTTAAAAACATCTTTCACAATAAATCTAAAGCCCCTAGATGTCAGTATAACTCCCAGAATAGCAAACAGGTCTCTCTCACCTGAATAATAAAACCTGGCATTTGTTCTGTAGTGATTATCTGCCACTATAACCTAACATGCAAACCCTCCAAAAATACATTCAGTCTTCTATTACCAAGAAGTAACTGACGTGCACAGCCATTCACGCAAGGTGCGCTAACGAAACCAACGTACCCAGTTCTTTCATCTTGTCCCATATCATATGGGCCAGTTCTGTTCTTTCAGGTGACAATACCTCGGGTAAAAGAGCACCACAGCTTCGCAACAAAAGCAAGATCTGGTTGCTCCCTGGACACCCTGCAAGTGGAAGACAACCACAGGTTTCTTTATAAATAACCATGCATTCAAGTAGCAGAAAAAAGGATTTGAGACTGACCCAGTGAAATACTTAGACATTTTGTTTAGAATAGAATCTTCTTCATGAGTAAAAACTTTTACTGAGCAAGATACCCAAAAGATTAAATAATGACACTATTATGCACTGTCGTGAAAAAGATTCATGATACAACATGTCATTTAGTACAATAATGTGCTCAACTGAGCAGAAATTTTAAAAAGTAAAACATGAAACACTACAATCGGATGATCTAGTACTTGAAATTTCCCAACCCAAGATCCACAGATCATTCCATCTTAACAGGGACATAACTTTCTGAAACTTTTCTAAAATAGCAAAACACTTCATACCAATTCCACACTATACCAAAATTGGCATTCGAAGACATTCCAAATTTAAATCTCCACTTCTGCCCATGCTCAATATAAAATGAGCTAATTCACATCTGGAGAATAGCGAAGGAAGTTGCAAGAATGGCTACCTTCTCTGAATCTACATTAGCCCAAAGTTGTCAAAAAAACAACTCTAAACTCATCCATCTTTGCTGAAGTAAAATAAGGCAGACCTGCCAAATCTATCACAGATTACCCAACAAGCTGCAGACAATGTTTTGGTTTTTTTTTCAATCACAAACCCAACTTTTCAATAAGCAATCCCAGAAATTTCTAACAAAAAGGAGAAGTTTCTTTAGAAAGCAGCATACTGTAAAGGAAAACGCACATTAAAATGTTATATATCCCTTTCCTATCACAGAAAAAGGCATGCTTCAAAAGTAATTTCTTCTAAAACGGAGCAACATAAATGTTCACATACAATATAAATGATGAAAAGATTTGGAAACTTTTCTACCTTGGAGACACACAAGCAGACCTGAGAGATTCAGGTTTTTAAAGTGACCTGAAGCTAAAACATCATGAAGGCTTTGTAAGTTACTTCCAAACCCTCATGCCAACACTGCAAAGTACTGCCTAGCATAGAGGAAGGAGCTATCTCCAGTGATCTCCAGCTACCACTGATCACTAAGTGCAACTTATTATACTGACCTACAAAAAGAGCTAGAAAATAATAGCAAAATAAAGTAAAAGTTCACAACAGCAGAAAGTTACATAACTGTCTAGAATTATATCTTCAGGTAGTGAAAAGGACCAGCAAATCTAGAGTAGCACTTAACTGTTTTAAGCTATGTTTCAACAATCTACAGAAGGAAAGTTATTCATACAAAAGAAACTCATCTGTGAAGAAGCACATTCAGGAAAGGGTAAAATGAGCAATAATGAAAAGAGAAATATGTTAAAACATTGAGAGGGGACAAGTACAAACTGCACACAGGGATCTAAACTTCTGAAGATGTAGTGGTGAACCAAGTCATACTTGACCAACTTTTAAATCCCTGCGTACAGTTAACTAATGCAATAAAAAAGACAACACATCTCCAGCTTCATAAAGTCAGGGTTAGAGTAGTGACTGAGTACCTTGAAAGGCAACAGGCACATGGAAAGTTTCAGCATGGAAAAATGCAGAATGAGATTTACTGTGAGCACCTACTCTGGCTATTTCTCATACTGCAATCAGAAATAGAAGAACAAAACAAACAGGCAAATTTCTTTTTTAAGAAGGCACTGGTAACAAACCTCCCACATATCTGCTAAATCAGTTTTCCCACTATTAATGAAAAAGAACTCAATTTTTCATATAGAAATATTTGTCATTTATTTTAATAGCATCCTTTTGTAAAGATCTAGGTGTTGGGTTTTTTTAATATACCCACACAGCCAAATTAAACCTATGCAAGCAATTAATCTTTAATAATCTAACTTATCATGAAGAACTATGATTTGCAGATAACCTTAGTGACAAAGTTCTTGCCAACCCACACTCAGAAATTTTAATTTTATACCTAAAAAAGACAAGGTAGTAAGGATCAGAAAGGATAATCACAACCAAAAAGAAAAAAAATCTAAGCAGCTCAACAGAAAGAGAGCAGGAATTTGCAAAACATTTTGAAAGCATGATCCCAAGTATACAAGACAGTAGCAATGCAGAGCAATAAACAGCAAAGTTCAGAAATAAAACACAAGCTGTCATTAATACTGGCAGGATACAGAGCGAGGTTTTTAGCGAGTATCTCTACTGACTCATCCTAACTTGTACCAGCTTCACCAACTGTGTGTGGTACCTGGTTTGCAAAATATCAATGAAGTCTGGCTATTTTTAGCCAAAGGGTTAGTGAATCTTTAAGAACAAACAATGCCTCAGCTGTTAATTTTTGTTTCATTAAAAACAAAGTAAGCTTTCTTGTCCTGGATAACTGCAGCTATCTGGCAAAGCAGAAACTTAGGGATCACCTCCCTACTTCCCTGTGTGGTTCCATTTTTTTTTGAAAAATTAACTCTTAATTACAGCACAGTTTATCACAAACATTTAAAAAAGATATTGGTTGCAAGACAGAGAGGTTCCCTTTTCAGAGCACACAATACAGTAAGGGGAAGATATAACATTACCAGATTAAAGATCCACAATAAGCAAAGCTTTAATTTGTTACAAGATAAGTGAATTCCCAAAGAAAAAAAAAACAACCTGAAAAAGTAAACAAGTGCATTCAAAGCAAAATAACACCTCTAAAGTTTTTTAAGTCTGGTCATCAACACATACAGCAGATTAAACAATACTCAAAGATAAAATATAAATTGGAATTATTTTGGTTAACTTTCTTGGTTTGATGAACTGCTATATTGCAAGTTTAAATTTAACTTTTATTTCACTTTATTTGGAAGCAACTTACCTGCTTTGTACATTTCATGGAAGATTTTTAGTAAAAGAGTTTTAGGGATGCGGCCAGTTTTTCTGACAGAGTTATCCAGTTTATTTAATGCCCAGTCAAACTGCCAGCTTGGTCTGTTTTGGATTTCTGGGACTGGTTCTTCTTTAAGACTTCCCTCCTGCTGAGGTGCAACTGTAAGGAACCTTGTTTGGTATATAATGTTCCTGCTTAAAGAAAAACAAACAGATTACATTTCTGCAAGTCATTTCACAACTACACCAGTCACACAGTGTCAAAAATATAATGCTCTTCACTTTTTTTTCTGATGAAGAGTTTCTCAACAAACATTCCATATTAACAGAAACAAACAAATGCAGGTGGTTCATTTCAGTTTCTTTCTACTTAAAAAGATAGTCATTCACATGCTCTCACAGTGACAACTGCTTCTGTGATATTTTTGGTTGCATCCACCTCATGAGTTCAACTACTCAAATCATATTCCCAAACCACCGAAAACTTTCAAGTCATCCAAGAGCTATAAATGTCTATTGTCCCACTACATTTTCTCACATGCTTTTGAAAAATCACTCCAAGAGCAGCCACTGCTGTCTCTTCCAGAATACAGTAAATCAAGGCAGCAAATCACACCTTTCTTATCAATTAAAGTACAAGAAAACCAATGCAAAGACCAGTTTTTTAGATAACAACAGCTTAAAGGACCACAGTATCACTCCCCATTCTGCAGAAGCTTCCATGTAAACCTAACATCAACACTGGATTCGTTTAAATTTTTATTTTCTCAAAGTATAACAAGAAACATAGTAACAGTATGTTCTTACTTCTAGTAAAATAATAACAGGTAAAAAAAAAAAAAAGAACAAGTTGATGTACATAAGTGGTATTTGTGCCATAGCAGAATTATGAACATCCTGTACTGGTAAAGTTATCATTACACACAAGTATTTCTCTAAATTCTCAACTGTCCTTACATAAAATAAACCAGATTATCCTCCTCCAGAAATCTATACAGAACAAGTAATACACATCAGATAGCAAAAATAAGATTCAGCAGCTTCTGACTTGTGCTCCCTTGCCTCTGCCTTTCTAGCCAGCTCTTCAACTACATTTCCATAAGGTCTCTGGACTAGTTGTTGGACTCCCTGCTGCTACAGGTGCTCCAGGCATCCCCATGCAGTAACAGCTCCACATTTTGTTGAAACGGCAGCAAGGGGCGCTGACATTCTCTACAAAACCATTTCCCGCACCTGAAGCCTTTCCACAGGTATACCTGCTGACTGGTTTCTCACCAAACAGTGCTCGTTTAAGGCCCTAGGAGAGGAAGTCCAGCAGAGGAGGAAAAGCTTGCTGGCCACCCAGTGTGTCAGCAGCACTGGCAGCAAGCTGCTGAACAGCAGCAAAATCATCAATGGGATGCATGCACATCTGTGTGGTGGAAAAGACTGGTGGTTTACCACCTGGGAATAGGAAGTAGCCCAAAGACCACCTTTATCCTTGCTGTTTGAAATCCTAATTTGATAGCCAACTGGGGCAAAAGTTCTAGGAGTAAAATTCTTTAAATAAAATTACCCTGAATTTCATTCCTGAGGGACCCATGAAAACAGTTTAGGAGATCGGTTTGATGCTACCATTGGCATTATCTTTTTCAAGCAGATTTTATGCTGCCTGATCTCAAGTTTCCTCCTGAAGAATTTTCCAGGCAAATGACCTGCATTTTATTTGGCACAGGAAAGGAAGAGGAAGGAAGAACTGGAGAAGGGAAAAGGCTACCAAAAAGGAGAGATGCCCTCTTTCAGCCCGAGTCCCACCTCCCTCCAGATGCAAGTTCCCACTGATTACTTTGGGCTGGCTTGCATTTTATTCAGATCCCTCTGTGAGCTCAACTCACTAACCTGCACAATACCAGCTCAGCCACTTCTACTGTACTGTTCCATCAGGTTAGAGCAGAAACAGCTCTCGATGTCCAAAAAACCACCAGAATGAAACAGAAAATAAAAATGGAGTAGGAACAGGTGGCTAAAATCAGAGGATCTAGGAATATAAAGAAACTGAAGCAGATGGTCAGATTAACAGTATCAAACTTTTGTTACTAGTAATACCATCTCTTACTAGACGTATGTCCAGGGGTGTCATTTTCTCTGATTCCTTACTTTTCCTCTTCTTCTACCTCATCATATAACCAAAGAAGGGGTACTTTCCTTAAAACACAAATCATTAGACTAATTACAGTAAAATCCAGTACTACGAGGTAAGAAGGATAGTAAGATGCTAAATCTTAAGACATCTGGGGCTTAACAACCAAATGAAATGTCTACAACTGAAATAAACTTCAGTAACACGTAAAGAGCAATACTTAACTATAAGTTACCCAATCTTCCATTGAAGATGCTTCACCTGTCTGAAGACACAACGACTTTAAAGCATTTGCACAGCTCCTCCAGGTTAAGGACAAAGATGAGAACAGCATTACACATGCTGAAAACATGCTAGTTAACAGCATGAAAGGACTCTGAAGTTTCATATATTTTCCCTGCTTAGCAGTTAGCACAATGCTGTTTATAAGTTTACAATACACAGTATCAACCATTACAGCTACTAACTTAACCTTCTGAAAGGACCAGGTATTTCTATTTAGCCCTACACACAGCATATTATCAAATATGGTACTGGTCTTTCTGTTCATTTAAATTGATTAAACACTTTTTACAGATTGGCAACACACTTCAGTTGTAGACATATGGGACAAACAGTATGACAGTATGAAACCCAAGGAACACTTAATCATCTGCTGGCATGCACCTAAATCACTGTCACCAATCTGAAATATAATGTATATGGTAAGACCTTGGTGTACCTTATCATCTGTAGGCTTTCAGCATTTGAATGTATTTTACCACTTTAAACTACATTTAAAGCACTGTGTAACGTTAAGCCAAACCCAACGCAAGCCAATAGCTGTGGCTTCAAAAGTTGGATGAAGCTGCAGGCATCTACTGTCCTGAATTTGGTTGTTAGCACTACAAATGAACTAAGAACACAAAACTTTGGAGAAAAAAACAAAACAAAACACAAAAACTATGAGCTAACTTTTCCTAAAGATGAAAGGTTGAGCTGACCAGAAAGACAGCTTCAAAAAACAAAATGAAACAAACCTAAACAAACAAACAAAAAAATTAAGGGAATATGTACCAGGTTTGACCTCAGGTAATCAAGCGAAGGACAGAAGGCAGCAGCAGATAGATAACACACTTTCTGAAAATTGGTACTAATGGCAAAACCAAGCCACGAAACAGAAAAATAAGTTTACGAAATGAAGCAGTTACCCATGCATGCATGAGGAATTTTCAACATTTTTGTGTGACTATTCTTTATTATTTAGAAGTTGAGAAGAACACATTATTAAGGAGAATTAAAAAAAAAAAAAGTGCTAAAAGTCAGGAAAGCCATGTTAACTATTTCAGTCAGGTGAACCATATAAGGCAGCAAGAAATGTAAGACAGTATTTCTGAATATAAGTAAGATGATTTTAGAAAACACACAAACACCTCAATATGGAAAAAAAATATAGACCACACACTGTTTGGCTTAAAAATAAAAAAGTTAGCTGCAGACATATTTTGCAAATTGTAACCATTTTACCATGGCTAAATTTTAACAGGGAAAAACGAGAAAAGTAACTTCCGGAAACATTAAGATATGTTACTTTTAAGACAAATTAACCAACCTTTCTCAAACTCTAGCCCTTTTGGAATTAACTTCAAAAATTCATGAAAATTTTGAGAAAAATACAAGCATAAGCAATTAAAAATGCTGATTGATGTACAGGCTTTGAGCTTCATGCCATTTGACAATCTCATAAATAAAACAGTGAGATACAATCTACCTTTAGTTAAAAAAAATGGATTCAGTACTTGCTTCAAAATTGATATAGAATAAAACGTGCCAATTGGGTTTTGTGGCAAAATTGGGAATATATTTTGTGGGATTCTAAATTAAACCATCACCTGATCCAACTGGGAAAAGACTGGTATGCCCATATCCATTCAATTTCATCAGTAATTTGGAAGACAGAAAAGTTAATAAACTTGTAAAATTTGTATGACACCATGCTGGTGGCAAACTCTTAGAAGGACAGCCTCAGTCTTTGGTCACCTTGGTTTCTCAATGCAATGGTGAAAATCAGCAAGGAAATTCAAAACGTGCAAAGTTGTATGTTTTGAAGAAAAAACATGCAGAAATGTGAGATGGTGTACAACTGGGTAGACAACACTGCAACTAAAAGAAGTACTGAACATGAGATGCAGCTAAACATGAAACATAACACAGCAAAAAAACCTTCAGTTTGTCAGCTTCTAACAAAATGAACATGAGAATTTTCTGCTTATTATGGTATGTCTTCTCACCAAAAAAATAAATATATATGCAAAGGAGCAACTCTATGCCTGATTTCCACCAACTTTGGTGGTGGAAATATTGTTTTAATATTAATTGCAATGAAATATAAGTCAATATTTCTTATTTAGAAACTTATAAAATAAGATGGGGGTGGTGGGGGCAGAAACAATCATGTGCAACCTTTGTATTTCTGATCCTGCCTCAGTGCTCGATGTTAGTCTTAGGATGTAACCATTTTTTCATTAATTTTTATTAACTTTCTTCAGAATTAAATGCACATGAAGCTGCAAAATAAACTTCAGCTCTGTTTGCATTAGCAACCAGAATTCTTCCTCAACATCAGTAATTTCTCTTTGCCACGTTTTGGAGTTGTGTTTCTTTGCACCAAACCAGAAAAGCTCAAAATGATATAAAGTGAACCCTCTTCTACTACCACAATCATGAGATTAGAAATAGCCTTCAGATACTGGAGCCCTTCCATAATAGCACATTCATCATTTTCAGTGTTTTCACTACCATATTGAGGTTTAAAACTGCAAACTTCCTCTGCACAGGAAAGGCTGACCAATTTTACGTCCAGAATCTCAACACACAACCACCCAGTCTTTAGCAATTACTTTTCACCTCCAATTTGGCTCACAAATTAGAATTTGAAAGTAGGGAGAAAATAAACCCATAAACAAACTTATGCAGAGATGAAGTGCACGTAGGGAAATTTATACTATTTCTTCTATCTCTGCCTGGGACAGTGAGAATCCCAGTGCCATACTGATGTACTTACACATTCCCCATATTTGTAGAGCAGACTAAAGGCAGTGCCTTCCATTTCCTAAAGGAACACATGTTGCACACCAGTTTGAGTGGAAAAAAAAAAAAAGTCCCATCTTTCACAAAACTCAAAAAGTGATTCCAATGCTCTCTTTACTTTCTGTAAAACTCCACCAATTCAAAACATTGCAAAAACGAGTTACAGAGTCATTATATGGTTATCTGCCTCCCCTTGTCACAATAAACTGCTATGCTATTTCTGAGAGAAGTACCGAGTATTTTGCTCTTTACAAACTGAACAGGCAAAGGGTGTACAAAAGTTTTTAAAATATAAACCATGCTCAAAGTAGAATAATGGTAAATTTGGGAGAATTTAAAATCATTACTGGAGATAAAAGCACTAC
Organism: Heliornis fulica; assembly: GCA_013399135.1. Classification (NCBI taxonomy): domain Eukaryota; kingdom Metazoa; phylum Chordata; class Aves; order Gruiformes; family Heliornithidae; genus Heliornis; species Heliornis fulica. The sequence goes on from VXBZ01006755.1 coordinate 180,257, forward strand.
AGAGTTCACATGAGTTATATTTACTAAATATAAGCCTAAATACACCACCTGAAGTCCCAGCATGATTCTATGTGCTTCCCCTGACTTAGCTATGGCAATCTAGAAAAAGAAAAAAAGCCACAACATTGGGGCCACTGTGTTCGTTTCAGTGAGATACAGTAGGATCCTACCAGAGAGAAAAATCTTAGTTTTTTCATGTAGACTGAGATACCTCAGATTTTTTGGAGAGTATCTAAAAAAACTTTGCCCAAGTGATTAATGTGAAACACAGCAGAAAAAACTTCACTACATACTATTTCTTTGGAAGTCTCCAGGTGTTTTCTGTCACTAAAACAACTACAAGTCTGTATACCAGTGCAGTTCGTGAAACTTTACTACAACAGAGTGTTGCTTCAGTCTTACAAAAAGCACGCCTACTGAATCCCTCCTCTGCATTAAAGTCAATTAATTCCATCATTTTGCTACTGTAATTAAGCTTTGAGTTCTACATTTTATTCACCAGTGACAAATTGCCAATTATGGTGAATAGCCAAATGCAATTTGCTTGCAGCTGATTTTTAAAAAACAACAACGCACCATGGATTAAACCGTTAAATCATTTGGCTTCCAAACTTATGGCTATACCAAAGCTCAAGTCACATCCCTCAAAACCTGAAACAAGATTCTCTAAACGTATTCTCCCACACGCCTCTAAAACATGCTTCAATCCCGTACAAACACTCTACAACGTACCTAAACCAAACAACTTGAAAAACACTGCACATGGTTCCCTTTTAACAGCTTCCTTGCCAATCACTCCTCTCAACAGAACACAGACTTTGCAGGGAATAGGCAGCTTCACTACAGCATAATTTGCTGCTTGAGGACATGCTCCTCGCTCTGCACTCCTGAAAACTGACATTTAAACTCACAAACAAGAGTAAAGCTGAGCAAGTGGCACCAAGGCCAAAGGTGCCTTGCGAGAATTGTGCGTAGAGATCCCACTTGTTTCTCCTCCTCAAGCTGTACTCTCATGATCTGTGCCTTAGGAGCCTAACTGATCTCCCTTTCTCTGAAGACAGATAGGGTGTCAACTTCAGGATGAGTGTTCTATCACTTGCACACCTAAAAAGTGTAGTTCAGCACTACAGCTAATCTAGTACCACAGTCATGACACAGGGTTCCCTCTTCTCCTTTTGCCTCTCTACCTCTCTATAGTTCATCAGAGCCTTAGCTGATGCAATAAAATCTGTTGATTTGTCAGCAAACTTTTTTTCTTTGCAGTCTAGCAGATGAAAATCAGGTCCAAGGAGCACCCTGATTTAAAGCAGGATTCAAGCCCCCAAAGATATTCTTATGTTAATCCAAAATCTGCCCTGAACACTCATTAATCAAGAAGTTTGTTACAACATTCTTGATAGTCAGCAACATTCAGACTAGCAACAAATTTAGGCATCTCTTCTCTTAGTGAAGCTTCTATGAAAAAAAAATCCAGTAAATAATTTGTACCACATGAATCAGGTCAGTGGTAAAGGTCGCCGTTGTAGATCTGAAGTTTCTTGTATTGGTTTGTCATGGTTTGTCTGTCCTGCTATAACTGCATGGCATGAGTGATGACACATCTCAGTATAGTTTACATTTCATACCAGAGGTAGTCAAAACAGTAAATTTGCCTTGGAATTGATCTGATTTGCTACGAAATGCTTCTCAACCACCCAGTGCAATCAGATACCCTTCTACTGTCCTAACACATTTTAATAAGTTTAAATTAAAAAAACAGAGCAATAACATGCTTTAACAAAATCTCTTCTGGAATATGAATGGTTGCTAATTTGTATCTCAAAAAAACCTTAACAGATCTGCAACTTTTCCATAGCCATTACTGTAAACAAAGTCTCAAACCTGCCGCTGAGTTGACCAGATTACGTTCGTTGGTAAAGCAACTATACCAAGTATAGTTGCTTTACCAATGTGAACATAGAGTCATTTACACAGTTCTTTTTCAAAATGCTGTTATTATTCCCTGGTACCTGATTACTCTTAAAACTGTGGGGTTTCTTCAGCCCACTATTCCAAACGGAGCTTTATCAATACTTTCTGAAATTTACTGCAGCGGACTGCATTTCACTCTCAAAATACCATCTTCAGATCTAAACAGTGAGTGCAGCAAGTCTAAGTGTTGTCCCTATGTCATTCTAGTTCTTCAAAAGAGGTGCACTTCCAGAAATCAAGGCTCACGTAGGAAAAAAGCAAATGAATACTCAAGGTGAAAGGCAAAATGAGATTATATGCTTGTATGTGCAACTTTGGTTCATAAATGTTACCCTTGTTTTACACTTTGGCCCTGGAGCATTGCTTGTGTCCAAGGATGCTGAAACCCAAAATACTTTAAAGTGCAGTATGTCAATGATTTTAGGTGGGAAGTTTATCTTAGGTATTAAATTACTGGATAGAAAGAATGAATAAACTTAGGTGTGCTGTTCAGTCTTGCTATTATACCATTCACAGTTTAAAATGAAACCTAAAAGCCATGAAATAAATACTGCTGCAGTTTCCTGTGAATATGTCCTCTACAGACACCTTTCTCACACAGTTAACTAACTAGCTTCAGAATTGAAGTTTTCAGCATGATCATTACATTATCCCCCACGGGCCAGACACACGCAATTTATATTTGAAAATATGGAAGAGTATCATTTGGTGCAAGAAAGCAGCAGCACTTGGGGATAGGCAGGGGCGCAAACAACCAAAGAGCCCAAACCCAGCTGTTAGAGCCACAGCACCATCGCATAAAGCACTTCTCAGGTTCTTCCCAGAAACATGCTCCTGGGGAAAAAAAGCACTTTTAGTCCTTCAAAACATATGTGAATTTCAGTGAATATTACTTCCTGCAACAAACTGACTTGGGAAATTAAACTTCCAGTTGAGAAAACAAAAAAACCAGCTTAATTGCCATAAAGTAGGAAATTTATTAATGATTTGTAGCTAGCTAAACACGTGGTTCTGTTGCAAACCATACAGCACATGTCCTGCCAGCTCCTGGTCCTTCCTGCACAGATCTACTTCAAACCATCTTTAGCACTTAACAATGTCACAGATGAACTACTAAAACCAGCAGGGAACTAAAAAGCGTAGGCTTTTTTTCAGTAAAATTTCACTCAGTCTACTGAATAAAATCAGCTCATAAGAGATTTGATAAGCACCAAAGTTAGCATAGGTAGCAAGAGCTTCCATATTTTGGACTTCCTCCTGGGAGTTTCCTATTGCTGCTGACTCTCTACTGGTTCTGATCTGATCCCATCCCTGAACTCAGTACGTTCTCTGCTGAACATATTTATCAATCCAGGATGGCAGACAACTGTTGCAGTTTTCAACCAGGAACTAAGTTACACTGACTCAGAGGGACCACCAAAGCTATAACAAGGCAAAAGCAAGACTGCTCAGAACTTTCTCCCTTTCGGGACACCTTACAGTGGTCTTCCAGTACCTCAAGGGGGCCTACAAGAAAGATGGGGAGAGGCTGTTCAGTAGGGCCTGTTGTAACAGGACAAAGGGTAATGGTTTCAAAATAGAGGGAGGGAGATTTAGCTTGGATATTAGAAAAAAGTTCTTTACTGTAAGAGTTGTGGAGCACTGGAACAGGTTGCCCAGAGAGGTGGTGCATGCCCCATCCCTGGAGATGTTCAAGGCCAGGTTGGATGAGGCCCTGAGCAACCTGATCTAGTTGGGGGTGTCCCTGCTTCTTGCAGGGGGGTTGGACTAGATGACCTCTGGGAGTCCCTTCCAACTCTAACCATTCTATGATTCTATGATTCATTGCACCAAATTGTTATGTCAGCTCACAAAACTCTGTGCATGACTAATGGGTTTTTTTAGTCTCAAATTTTAAGTGAAAAATGTATCTATAAATGCCTGGATTATGCTGATGAGATTAATTTAAATCTTAGTGACTACTGAAATCAGCTAAATCCACAGGGTGATCTGAGTAATAATGCTGTGTTTCCACAGTCAGAACTAATGGCAACATTAGCTGCTACGTACATAGTTTGTATGGACATCCCAGAAGTTTCACATCCCTCTTCTCCACCACACTGGATCCCCACTAGGTTTGGGAAACACTGGGAAAAAACCCACAGGAAACATTTGTATCCTTGGAGGAAACTGATCTAAACTTCTATTTAGCTATTATTATTTCCAAATTATTTATAATTATTTTAATTGTGTAATTTTATTAAAATTTTTAGTTAGCTGCAATTATAATTATTTGACATAAATGAAAGGTAAGCATCTCAAACCATGCCCAACTTCCTCTTTTAAACTTTAAGAGCTGGTCCCAGTGGAAACCAAAAATCAAACCCCATCAAGGCTCCGAAGTCACAAAGTCTCTCATTTGTGGGGAGCCTGAGAACTTGCTGACAATGAAGCAACACCAACCTTAAAAAATGTTCGCACAAATCTCCACGTAGCTGTAACAGCATACTTGTTGTATGCAATACAAAAACACATATACCAAGCTCTTTGACACATCTGTTACCTATACAAGGTTAAGAAAAAAATTATGGAAGCAATTATTATGGAAATAAATTATATAACAGAGGACTAATATCACCCTCATGACTTGTTAAAAAAACAAACCAGCACAAGCAAAAACCCCTGAAGTACTGTAGGTTTCCTATGAACATGGAACATGAGATCTTTGTTCACAAACTCAGGGCTGAGCCTTTTGCACTCCTACATCCAAAAGGAACGTGCTCTAGAGAAAAGCCATCCCCCACGAGGAGCTGTGGCACACTGCTGGAGAGAAAGCTTTGCTCTCCCAAAACTTCTTTTAATTTACAACCAAATAATGTAGATGGATTCGTGTTAAGGACAAGCTGTGTCTCCAAACTCCCTTGACGACACCAACCGCACATCAGTGAGGTCAGAACAGCGGCAGGAGGGCCGCAGACGGGCTGTGTGCCTTCCACCCTACCTGTGCCACGGAGCGGAGAGAGCCCGAGCAAAGGCGTTAAGTGCCGCTGTGTGACCGACCGAGCGGGCCTGCCGGGCAGGGAAGCGGCCGAGCTCTCACCCTGCAGTATGAGCGTGCTCCCTCCCTTCGTCCCAGTCCGCTCCACCACAGCAGCACCCTCCGGAAGAAAACCTGCCCCTCGCTCTCGGCATCGCGGAGTCCAACGAGACCCCGCTGCCGGGCGGCGCGGCGGAAGGAGCGGCCCGCCCTCGCCAACCCGGGCGGCGGGAAGCGCTTCCCTCTACCCCCACCCCCGCAGCGGCCTTTGACCCTGAGCTAACCCTGTCGCGGACACGCTGACAGAGGCCGCTGCGCCTCAGAGCTCCCGTCCCGGTACACGCCGCCGCAGAAGGAGCCGACGGGTGCACCAGACAGCGCAGCCCCCAGTGCCCTTGGCCACGAGGAGCGCCGCCTCAGCCGGCCCGCCAGCAGGCGCCCCCGCAGCGCAGGGTCTCACCTGGTGGGGACCGGCGGGCGGCTGGCGGCGGCTGCGGGCGGGCGGAGAAGGGGCAGGAGTCGCGGGCAAAGCGCCCGCAGGCGCCCAGCGGAGCTCAGGAGCGCAGCCATGACCGTCCCGCGCGCCGGACGCAGAGGAACACGTGAGCCGGACGCGATACTACTGCGCAGGCGCATCAGAGGGCGAGGTGGTGGTTGCCACCAGCTCTCCGCCTCCACTGCCCCACGTGACAGGAAGAGCCATTCCTGCAGGGGGGCCGGCCCTCCCCGGTTGGAAAGAGCCCTCTTGGGGGCCGGGCGTGCTTCTAATTTCCCCCCTCCGCGCCGCTGATGTGATACTCCGCGCAAGGTCGGCAGCGGAGCTCGAGCACCGGGTTGGGTCGATCAGCAGTCAACCCGGAGGTGTCTTAGCGGAATGTGGTTGGGGCGTGTGTTGCTGGCCGAAGGTGAAAGGCCTGGGCTCGGCACGTTTCGTCGCGCCGCTGTAGGCGGAAGGGAGTGGAGGGAAGCCCGGGCTTTAAGGGCGGGCAGGCGTCACTTTGGTCAGGGAGGGCCTCGCGGGTAGGCGGCACCTGCTCGTCATTGCCCGCGGGAGGAAGTCACGTGGGGTAGCGGGCGCGCGCCGCCGGCCTCTCTCTGAGCTGAATGGCGGGGAGCGGGGCTGCCTGGAGGCGGGGAGGGAGGAAGACAGGAAGAAGGTTCCCAGCTGTTCTGGCCCGCTTAGTGGTCTATGCGGGCAGGAGGTGCAGCTCCTTGTGGGTCATTTCACCCTGGGCGGCCGTGGCGGGCGGGAAAAAAATCTCTCCGCCCTCTCTGACGGAGAGTAAGAGAGAGCTCCTGTGCTGGGCTTCCCGATGGGCTGTTTGTACAGGGGCTCCACGCCGGGCCGGGAAAACCGGAGGCGGCCGTTCAGCTTTTCCAGGAGCTTCCACCGGTCGCTGTTCCTAGCGGCTTTCCCTCTGGGAGCACGCTGGGGCCGAGGGCAGGGGCAAGTTTGAGAGTGATTCTCTGGGGAGCCTGGTTACTTTTACTGAGATATTGGTTCTGTTCATGTTTTGTTCTGGTGTGGTTCTTGGGACATCAACCACCCAGTTAGATGGGGACTTGTGAGTGGATTCAGAGCAGCAGTGTGTAATTATTTTTGCCAGCAACACTAAATAATTTCTCAAGAGAGAACACTCCTCATCAAAAGAAATTACAAAACAATTGTGATCTCTTGCTGTGCTTTGCTTGGTAAGACTTATAGTCTCCTCATAGCGGTGGAAAGGGCCCAGTTTGTAAAAGCTGCGATTTATAAGAAAGTCCTGGGTGCTCAAGACCTCTCAGTCAAGCTGTAAAGCACGAGCTACAGCTAGTAAGGCAGTATTTATAATGTAACTGGTTATTGTGTGTATGGTGTTTCCCAGAATGCAGAGTTCAGCCTTAATAAGGAAGAGAAAGATGAGCTTTTAACCCAGGTATGAATGTAGTAGCATTAATGCTAATTATAGGGCTCAGTTATGTATGTGCTTACCAAACTTTATAACAGAGTAGAACCCCTTGGAGCGCACTGAAAAGACAGTACAAAAATGTCTGTAATGCTTGTAACAAGGACTGGAAATTATAAAACAAATAACTGGAAGAATAAAGGAAAATGCCACAGTGACATTGGTCACCATAATAGTAGGTTCTTGTTGCTGAGACTTCACTACCACTGGACCAGTAAAGAGCAGTTTTAAGAAGTGTTTTGAAGAACAGTAATGAGAGAGACGCTGACCGGGAACTTCTCCAGAGGCCAAAGAAAATACAAATCTGTTTGAAAGCCTAGTGAATAGGTAATGGGATGTGAAATGTTGAGCTGCTCAGAGAAGAGTTGTCTTCACTACCAAGGGGTTGTAGATCAAATTTTGTAGACAGTTATGTGAAAGAGAAAGGAGATCTCAGTGAATTCGAAATGTGGTACACCTGAAGCAGTTGTACAAAAACAATACAATAAAAAACCCAAGTTGTGTATTCATGGAGAAAACTTGCTGCTCGTATGTGAGAAAAAACAGGAGTAGTTGAGACACAGGAGGAGTTATCAGATGGAGAGTGAAAGTTATTTGAGCCATGCCATGCTCGAGTTGAGCCGTACATAAGATGCGAATGAGGTACTGGGCTTTCAGTATGGACAAAGAGCTTGAGATAAATTAGTGGGTCCTCAGCATAGTAACTATGTTGTATTTGTAGAAAAGATCCAGAGATGAAAGTTACAGATCTAGGTATATGGGAAAGGCCAAAGGCACAAACAAATCCAAAGCGGGGATGAAGGTACTCAGTGCAAGTATGAGGACTGCAAAAGATGCAGGGAAAGGAAGGAGTCATAGAAGCCACAAAAGGAAAAGCTGTGGTCAGCTGCATAAGGGAGAAGTGAAAAATCAGACGTGAATGAGTCCAGATGAAGAGAGATGGGAAGGGAAGATGTGTGGCCAACATCAACCAGTAAAAGGAAACAGTCAAGGAAACACAGTTTGCTAGTTTTGCCAACCAAAAGAATTAACAAGGCTCCAGACAAGTGAAGGAAGTCCTCTGCTGGCTTCCTGCTTCTCTTTGCTTTCAACAGCCCACATTCTCTGAGAGCCTTGCCTGGATTCACTCTGCCCAGGCAATTTATTCCCATTGATAGTAATCCCCAGGAGCCTATCCCTGTGGATAATAGTGAAGCAGTGCCATGTTAAGTTCATGTGCCCTGGAACTGCAACTCTGCTATTGAATTCCTATTCTCAATAAAGATTTCAGCCTGTGAGAGGTGATTGCCTGGAATTATCTGAGGATCATCACCTTAGATTTCAGACTTAAGTATGAAGAACATGCTTTTTTGGTCTATCTTGAGGGAATGGGACACACAAACAACAACAAAAAAAAAGACCTTTCCTCCCTAAGGCTTCTTCCACAAACCTGACTGAAAGTTTCCTTAAGGCTTTTGCCTCGGGCAGCCGGTTCAGGCTGAAGCACCAAAGCCTCTCAAGGAGATGCTTCTCCAGGTAGTAAAAGGCATAGGGTTAATGATGAACACAAGTTTCTCTCTGCATGAATGTTTAGCTATAGATATAACTTACGTGACAGCAAAGAGAAGTCTAAATTCATACTTGCTCGGGTTTTTTGTACATATCTAATGTTTAGATTTTTTTTTTCTGAAAGGAGAAAAATCAGTTTAAAATACAAGGTTATTGCAAACATTCACATTTTTGTGTTGAATTGCTTGATACTTCTCAGATATTGTGAAAATGCATGTTTCAGCTTCATTTGTAAAAAAGAAAACCCTCAAAAAATCCAACACTCTGAGAACATCTGATTAATTTGGAGGAAAAAATATTATAAAAGATTTTTTTAAACAAATTTTTCAGAATTTGAATTGCTTAATGCTGTCAATAATGTGATTTCTTTCTCTAAAATATTTTCCAGGATCCTAAATTACCTGCAGTATTTAATACTTGGAAGTCTTTCAGGTCTTGCAATTTGGCTGGTGTTGCCTAATGTACAACAAAGCAGGTTCTCCATGGGAAAAAAAAAGTCTTTAGTTGCAAATAAAGTCAGCATGTTTTCTAAACTACTAAGGTTTTATATTGAGAGGATGAAAATGAAGTAAGAATTTCAAGAGCTATAGCAGAGTTGGTACAACAGAATGTGTCGTTCAGAAGGAAGGTGGAGAAGGGTGACAACATTAATTTGGCAGAAAAGGAGAAATCGATGAGATGGCAGTAACTGAATGAATGGTAGGGCTGCTGATTGTGGATGGAAAGGGGATTGCTGTTCACCTCACAGAAACAGGATGAAAGTAAGCACATCTTCCTGCCTTCAGGAAGATGATGGGAACATCTGTGGAGTTTTTTAATGGACTTTTAAGACTATATTTTGTTATTCAGATGCCTTTGGGGCTGCTTGTCTCTCAAGTGTCCATAGTTTTCCCTCTTCTCCCCCAACAAAAAGCTCCCCTGGTCCATGCTGTAAGTTTGCTTAAGTTTAAGCCAGTTTCAGAATTTCTGGAAGCCTCATTACATAGCTCTGATGTATGGAATCTTATTTTGATGGGTTCTGGGTCTGGCAGTTTGATAAAATCAACCTAAGAGGAGCAGGCAAGAAGAATGGCAAAGACAAAATCAAAGAGCCAAATCTTAGGATTTGTGGGATGTGTAGTGTTTTGTTGAAATGACAGATAAGAAGGCACACCCAAGAACTGCATAAAAATGGATAATAAGCAGTTTGAATGGACAATGGCTGCTTGAGAGATATGTTGATTTCCATATATCATGCTCAGTTTTTATGCAAAACAATACCTTTCCAAAGGTCAATGGCAACTTAATCTCTTAACAAACTGCTGGATTAGTTCCTTATTGTATTTCTCTGTTAGTTTAAATGTTTCTGCAGGAAAAAGCATGTCTTTGCTGTTGTTTGATGCCACTCTAAACCTTTGATGATCTCTTTTAAAGCTGTATTGCAGCTTAAAATAATTATTTCCATTGAAGATGCAAGAGAGTTTAGCTCCCTGTTCTCAGATGTGTTAAGTTTTGCAAGGTTAGTAGAAATTCTTATAAGTAGTAGAGCCTTTATTTTTGTAACCGAGTCAGCAGATCTTAACACGGCTATCTACGGGGAGTAGATCTGATGAGTAAGAAGGTGCCTTTTTTTGTGTAGTTACTTCTCAGAGGATCACAGTTTGAAAATGGCTGTGACATAACTGGGTCACATCTGAAATTTTTCTATGAGCTGCATAAAATGAGAAGTTGAGGTGGCTGCGTTTGTCGGAAGGTATATTCTTAAAGCTGTAGTGAATCATATAGTTGAGAGATTTGTATATTGTAGTTACTGAAAACTGCAAAACAATCATAATTCTGTAACTGATTAATAGTCCTTCAGTATCTTAAATCTGTTGCTTTTAAATAATAACAGACTTAGGAGATACATGTATGTATATATGCATGTTACCGAGCAGGCAGAAATACCAGTAGAGGTGTAAGCAAGCGTTTGGAAGGGCAGAGAGCAAGGATCTCTTAAAGCAGATCAGCCACTGATGGAAAAAAGTTTTTAATTCTTTTGGCAGCTGATCTACGTTGAGAGGTTTTTCTCCTCTTGCTTATATTTCCATCATCCCTGCTGGATGTTCCTGCCCCACTGGTTAAGTCAAATGCCAGATTAAATGTTGGTACGGTTGTGCTCTAGCCAAGGGGCAATTTTTCCACTTGTGAAGTCAGGGCAGCAACAGTTGGGTTTTGACTTCTTTTTTTTAAGCACAAGCATCGGTTGTGTTGCGAGACAGAATTTACAGCTCGGGTGTCAGTCAGTCATGAAGAAAATTTCTACAAATTGAACAACTTGCTAGGCAGTCACTTCGAAGAGGAGGTATTCGGGCAGATGAAAGAAGAGGAAAATTCATATTATTTCCCTGGCTTTAATGGTTTTCTGAAAGCGTTTCCTCCTAAACTGGAGAGCTGCTGAGTTTAAAAACCAAACAGGTATACTTACCATCAGCAGGGTCCAGTGGTGGGCTTTTCCATGTTGCTTTAGTCCCTTGAACAGGTTTTGTATATATTTTTATGTTCTGTCATTAAAAAAAAAATTTCTTTTTCTCAAATGCAAGAAGTGCAAATTTATAGTAGAGCATCTTTCTAAGTAGACCTGTGTGTGCACATGGTGAGTTTGGGACAAAATGCCAGTTCAACTGAAATAAAATGTTCATTTAACCAGAGTCAAACCAACGTACGAATTCCAAATTTGCTTCACAGACAGCTTGAATTCTCTTGGTTGTTTCTAAGTACTTTGTATTTTGATAACTGTTTAGCTTTTGTACTACTCAAAATAAACATTTATCATTAAATACTGCAGACTCTGTCAGTCAATGAAATTTTTTTCTTTCATAAACTTCGATTAGGATGCCTGGAATGGGTATCATTTAACTGGAGAAAGTAACGTGTTGCAGCAACATGGGTTCTGTTGCTGATATTTTCCCACTGCTGCGAGGTGCAAAGGCTGGAAAGCTCAAGTATTTCACAGAGGGCAGATGCTGTCTGGATAAATCAAGTTAAAATAGCAGTTGGATGTAATGGGCTATGCAAGGTGGAGGACAGGTGATCCCTGCAGAGCGTGAAAAGAATTACTAACTTTTGAAACTTTATTTCCTATGAAAAATTCCTTTTACTTTTCCCTAACTTGTCTAATATGTTACTTTAAATATATGACTTTGTGGCATGAAATTACTTCTGCATTTCTGTAAAGGCATTAATCAAAAACATGCAAATGAAGCAGTATTTTTAGCAGTACTAAAAGAAATGATATTAATGCAAAATCCTGTCATTGGTGAATGTATGTTCTGCAGGAGCCATGAAACACTTTATTTTACTAAATCGGTTACTCAGACAAGAATTCCAGGCTCCACTAAATGGAGGGGTTTTTACACTGAGTATCACCCTTAAAATGTAAAAAAGAAGCTTTTTCCTCATCTGTTTTGTTTCTTAATTGTTGCTGTTCTTTGAAAAGCACCAGTATAAGTGGCTTATTTTCAGTTGGAAGAGCAGATTGCAGCTTTCCCAGGGAGAATTTCTTCCCAATATTTGTAATATTTGGGCTGAATAAATGTTAGCAATGAAAAAAAAAAAGCCAGAAGAAACAAATAACCCCCCCAAAAAAAAAACAGATAACCAGTTCTTTAATAGTATGTCTAAGTTTATAAATTTACAGAACAAACTGAGGCCAAATGATTCTTCACACCATTCTTCTTTCTCTTCCAACCAAGAGACCAGCTGTCTCTCGACACGCACTGCGCTATGTTTGCAACTTGTTGAAAACGGTGCCGTGTTGCTGGGTTGCCTTGAATCTCGTTTGAGGGTTGTGTGCTCCATGAACTTCAGTTATTCAGAGTTTCTCAGTGGCCCCATACCTGATGTAATGCCTTATTGTTATGCAGGCACGCAGTGGACACCGTTTGCAAACAAGAAAGAAAAGGAGGAAAGCACGGTGACTGCTATCTGACATTAGCAATAGAACTGGCAGGTTTAAAGAAAGGTGCTTTGGAATGAAGATGCTTCTCTGATTTATCCAGCCAAGAGGTTTCAGGTTGCTCATACAGCCTGATGACTGAGGCTCAGTCGTTACATTAAAATTCACATTTCAGACACTCTTCTCATTAAGCACAAAAGTAGGGGAAGGGAATTTTTTTCTTCAGTTTCTCGGCATATAACACAGAATTTTCGACAACACAGAAGATGCTTGATGATATCATGATTGTAAGTCATTGTAAGTAATGATGTCATAATTGGAGAAAAGGGCAGTGTTAGATGAGACATTAGGAAAATTATCTATCCTGTGACAGTGTTGAAGCACTGGCACAGGCTGCCCAGAGAAGCTGTGGCTGCCCCCTCCCTGGCAGTGTTCAAGGCCAGGTTGGATGGGGCTTTGGGCAACCTGGGCTAGTGGAGGGTGTCCCCGCCCATGGCAGGGACTTGGAACTAGATGGTCTTTGAGGTGCCTTTCAACCCAAACCAGTCTGTGATTCTAAGTTACCACAAACCTGGATGCCTCCATATTTATGAGAAAAAAAACTTATTTTGCCCCACAGTGAAGAGCATAAAAGGATGACTTTTTTGCATAAAATATGTTTATGTAAGCAGGTTGAAACAAATCATCCCAAGGGGTTATTAGCAAACCTGATCAGACCAATAATAATGTTGATTTTAAATGAAAATTGGAAAAGTTCCAGAGAATCAGTAGAATGATCTATCACTATTTTAAGTGATAAGACGGGTGATTTTGGAAATAAAATGTGATTCAATAAATTAAACATGGAACAGCTTTTTAAGCATAGAGCCTCAAGAAAGTAACAATTCAACTCATAGTGGATTTTGTCTTAGAGAATCAAGTGCTGAGAATACAGTCAATGTTAACCAGCATGATTTCATAGAGATGTGGTCTTGTCAGATGAATTTGATACTCTTCTGAAGGACTACCAGTCTGGCTGGTACAGGCAACAGTTGCTTTGGCACACTTCTGTAGGACATTTCACTTAGTGACACCAATTAAAAAATGATTGCTCTTCAAGGATGGTATCTCCTGTATGCTCCTGTATCTTTGCGTAGAGAATGTGTTAGGACAATGACGTGCCATAGCCATTCTCACTTCTCCATTTAAATCCTTCTTCCACATGCTTCTTACTTCGTGAGCATTAGCCTCCAGTTTTACTGTGTAACCCCAAATATTAGTGGAGGAAATGAAAGGGCAGAGCAGGAATTGGTGAAATAAATGCAAGTTTGAAAGACTCTTGATTAATTAAATAAATAAGCTTTGGGTGATGAAAAGTGGTTGTTCTGTTTGAGGCAGTGGATTATGTCTCAAAGTGTGAGGCTGTGATGTGAACCCAGTCTGAGATCTGTGGGGGAATTGGTCTGTCACTAAGAGCTGAGAAACCCCCCAAGATGGGTCAGAAGGAGGTCATATTGAAAATATTTCCCTCCATATGGACTTGCCTTCTGAGTTCTGACCTGCAGCATAACTTTGTGCTGGCACAAGTGTTTACGTGATGAACTAGGTGGGTGTATCAGTCTGGTGTAGTTTTAAGCCAGATCATCTCCCCAGTCCTTTACACTGCACAGCCACACAAATGCTAGTGCCAGCACAAGGTGATGACAGGGCGTGGGACTGTGCAGAAACGGGAAGGTGAGAGACTCTCGGTGGCTAGATGTCTTGTTTTAGCAACGATGCTGTTTTATCCTGTCTTGAAGTGCTCATGAAACTCAGATATTAAATTTGGTATCTAAACTGTGATCTAATGAGATACTTACTAGTCCTTATATATTTGCAAATGTTAGTACAACAATGGTAAAATTGGTGCCGACACTGTCAACAGGTTCCACTCCTTTATAATGCTCTGACTGAAGTCAAGCCAAGCAGAATATTTTCCTGCTTCTTAGCTGGGGAGCAGAAGGAGAACTGAAGAGAAGGATCTCGTTGCTGACTGTCAGCTATCTTTCCCTTGGATTTCTGTGTTGGATAGTCCCTGACTCTGTGACATGATCTTTATTAATAATTATTTGCTTCTTTTGGTACTGTATGCAATTCTGGAGATAAGCTGGATATCATCATATTTTAACTTTAAACTATCATCATGTTTAAACTTTTATTGTGGAGTAAGAATTCACTGAAATGTGTGATGCTTAATCTGAGAATGAAAGTGTAGTTTGTACGGAATAAAGCAGACTCCACAAAGTTTTAGTAATTGATACATACAGTACTTTACATTTACATTCTCCATTCTGAAAAAAAAAAACCCAAACATTAAACATACAGAGAAATCTCTACAGTCATGGCCAAAAATTGTGTTTCTGGTCCTTGTTGAACTTCAGTGTAAGGACTTCATCAATAGTATTTAAGGTTTGCATGGATCAACTCAGTAACATGTTCACTTTCCCAAATTCCGCACTACTGTAATTTTTTATGGCCAGATTGTGTTCAAATCTTGAGTCATTTGTCTGTTCCCAGTTTAAAGACCAAGGAGAAGTACAACCATGTTAGACATGACCGCTTTCCTATAGGTTCATTTGCAGTTAACACTCATTGTTTAGTCCAGACTCTCCATTTTCCTGGAGATTTTACTAAAAGTGTATAGAAAAGATTTTTACAAGAACATGTGGAATCTTAACTCTTTGCCTAGAAGACCACTTCCAACATGTATAAGTCTAAATCTGAACTTACAACACACAGAGTGAATTAATTGGAATGTATCAGGACTCCACTAGGAAGGGGGGTGCCTATTGGCAATGTAGGTCAGAAGAGGAATGGAACTCATCCTTTATATTGAGGATCTTGGCAAGTTCATCACTTTTTCGCCCAATATTAGCCCTTGGAATTTAACTGTTTTCTTCTAGTTTTGGTCATGTATATATGATACTTTTTTTAATCCCTGAACTACATTTTATTTCCTTGTTTGGGGGGAAAGAATTTCCTTTGGTCTGGTTTTTATTTTTGTTTTAATTTCTGCCCACAAACATCACAATTTTCAAATTTTACTTTCATCTTTCTAACTACTAGCCTGACAGGTCCAGCCACTGGCTTATATTTACCTAAGGCATATCTCTACTAAGATGTGTGCAAGCACATAGATGTGCCTGAACATCTTTGGGGTGCAGACCCAGAAGTCCATTGAGCAAACATGTTTCCCTTACCAACACCAAATGCCATTATGAATGAATGATCATACCAAGTTTTTCTTCTATATGTTTGGGGTTTTTTTGCTTTTCCACCTCTTTTACAATACTTTCCCACTTTTTCAGACTATTGTAAGAATTACTTCACATTTAATTTGAAAATAAAGCCCTTTCACTTTAGTTCATTTGCTTTGTTAATCAATTTATAAAGGGAGATGGTTTGAAGCTGTAGCTCCCCAAGAACACACAATGCCATTAGTTAGTTAGTCGGTATTTTTTGTCCTTAACAAGAAGATGTATTTTTTTTAGGCAAGATATAAATTACTTTCTGAGTTACTCCAGTTTAATGCAATTTATATATCACACAAATCTTACCCTGCTCATTGTTTAGACATCCATGGAATTTGTGAAGAAAAAAGTACATCTGGCTAGCATCTCTAATGTAAGGAAATGAAAAGTGGATTTTTTTTTCTTTCACGTATTAAAAAGCATAAAAGCAAGAAATACACTTCTGCATTTTTTTCCCAGTCCACTTGAAATTTTCTTGGACTAGGTTCATCATTAGATTTACACTGGAAGGAATTTGGTTTCTGTATTTTTCCTATCCTACAGGTATTTTCCCATTTAAACACTTCTTACTTTTTATCCAAATATTTGCTTCTAAGCCTTTTCCTAGCCTTCTCTTTATTGTCAGCATCTGTTTTTCTCCCTTTCCTGTTACATTTCTATTCCTTCGAGTAGAGCTCTTTAAACATTTACAGTTTCGGAAAGTTTCCAATCTGCCATTACTAGTAAGATCTTAAAAGAATTCTTCACACAGAAACATCTAAGTAGGACATCGTTACTTCATCAAAAGATTAAAATATTTTTCTAATTATGTGCCAGTTTAAATTATAAAGCTCTTGTAGAAATCCTTGTGTTTGGTGGTCATTTCCTTAAATACATTCGAGTGAGAAAGACAAGGGTTGCGAGCGTCAGCAAGATATGCTTTCAAACTGTTTAGGTTTGATTGCGTTGCATTATAGAATGCTTCATTACTGGTTTAACCTCTCAGAGGTTTTCAGCTACTGTTTTATTTAGCCATACCGACTACACTGCCTACAGCAACTCAAGGCAATGATTCCCCCAGTGGCATGCATGAGCTGCCCTGCGCTACTGCAAAAATACATTATGGCTGAATTTGCCCTCAGAGTTTGGAAAGATCTAAACTCTTTGGAGACTAAAAATGTGTTTTTTCTTTGTTTTAGCTGGCAGTATGAGCCTCTGGCATTTTAAAGTGCAAGTCATTAGCGTCCACAAGGGTGATGTTAATATGTCTGTGTTTCAATCTCAGGACATTTTCCAGTTGCTTCTGCCACAACAATCTCTGCCATCTCAGTGCTTTTTAAGCCCCTTGTGAATTCAAGTAAGCTTCACAATGCCAGTAAGAATCACTGTAGACTTCATCTGAAACCAGTTGCTACCTGAATTATTCTTTTTGCAGTAGTTGGCAGTGAGGNGTGGGGGTTGAAATTAAAAGAATGGGGGGCAGGGTGTCTAATGTTTAGAAACATTAAACACAATCAAAAGAAAATCTAGAGGATTTTGGACAACCCAATTTTTTTTTAATCTGCTTTTAAAAATTCAATAGCTATGATTTAGACTTGTAGTAATACTCAGTTGCACAGACAAAATCCTGGCAACAGTGATAACATGGCATCCAGAAATAAAACCAAACTGAAGGATCAATTGAAGCAGTTGCGAGCATAGCCGGAGGGACCAGATGACAGTCCTCATCAATGAGAAGGACAGAGTCTGTTGACAAAGACAATGTCTTGTGGGAAATGCAAGAAGGCAACAGAGAGATCAAGGGCTGACCCTTTTATCCAGCATGTAAGTGCCGAGTGTGGATGTACAGCGTGTTTGGTCAATTGCTGCTTGCTTTCACTGGGGGGAAATGTCAGAAATATCCCCCCTTCCCTTTTAGACCACTTTACTGTATTCCCTCCAGTTCCCAGCTCGGGCATAATCCCAGCTCCCATGTCTAAGAGGAATGCAATCTAATCAGAGGGATAGGGCAGAAGAAAAGAGGTCCAAATGTGAAGACAACCAAGCGGAGCTAAAAACATAAACATCTTGGCAAGTGTTTCTATTTTTAGGCATTTCACTTGGTTTTGGGGAAAACTAAGTAGTGTGGTGCCAAGTCAATAATGCCTGGGGTTAGACTGGAAGGTTTCACAGCCGTCACTGCCTTTCCCCACTGTCTAAATATATGAAGGGACTGGGGGCTAAGAAATACAGTTTCTCTCTTAGTTTTCTTCTGATTCATTGTTGGTTCCCCCAAATGTCTTTGACTTAAGAATTAAGATTATTCCCTCTGGCTCCAAGCAACAAGGCTGTCTCTGACACAGCATCAGGCACAGGGACCTCCAGAAAAGAGCGGGAAGCGTTGTCTGCACGTGTGCACCCACATGCATGTGTCTGACAGCTCATACCCAGCCTGGTGGGAGAGCTTAGATGGAAGGGATAATCCTGGATCACATTATAATTACCACTGGCAGTATAATTACTGATTTGGTGCCTTATAGAACTGAATCTCTTGCTCATAAAGTATATGAAGAGTCCCCAGAAGGGTTGTTTGTGGTTTGCGTGAAGCTGATCCAGCCCTGCAGGCAGTAAGATCATGATGTATTGATTAAAAAAATAAATCGGTTGACTCATTTATTTTTACATTAACTATTACATTTATGGATCAATGCAAACCTATTTAGATGCTTCTAAACTCGGATGTCTTGAAAATATCACCACTCCTTATTCTGGTCTTAAATAGCACTTTCTCCTTGGGATAACTAACTTTTATTTATAATTTTGGTAGCACATATATTCTTGCTGGCCATTTCCATTTGTTCCTTTGTGTTACAGTATCAAGTAGCTCTGATCCAGGTTAAGACCTTACAGAAACTCAGGTGTTGCACTGACCGTCAGCAGTAGTTTATGTTGAATAATGGCCTGTCCTGTTTACACATTGGGCTGCATGTAAGTAAAAACATCAATATGAATTTCAGTTTTGATGAAACTGCCACTATTCCAGGCCAGTGCAGAACTGGGAGTGGTAAGGATGGATGGTGCAAGTGATTAAAAAAGCAGAAGCCAGGGGTTGGCTAATCAAAAGTACCCTAATGTCAACACCTGAGGAGAGGAGTGCACTCTTATCTTGTGTGGGAGGAGGATGAGCTGCCTTCTGAGAGATGTAGTGGTACATTTATAGTCATTGGAATGAAAAATGCAGTTTTTTGAGTGAAGTTGCAAAGCAGATGGATGACAGCGCTAAGCACAGACTTGGTTGGGCTTCCAATCCCACATAGCAAAGCACATCTTGCCTCTTTTTATTTATTTGATTTGAATGTGACTGGAATGAGCAAGTGAGGGCCTCCTCATGCTCTGAAAACTGTGTTAAGATGCTCTTTTTAAAGTGTGGATTTGACAGGATTCACAAACATGTTCCAGAAATAAAAACTAGTGGGCAGTGTCTTGTAATTCTCCTCATCTGAAGTTGCACATCAAAAGCAAACCCTGACTTAGCAAGCTGTGTACATGTTTTACTGAAAAGAAGGACAGTTGACTGTAGCACAAGTCAATATGGCATAGATGTTCAGTGCATCTGTATCTTAACAGGGTCTGAATGTATCTGATGTGTTTTCCATTTCTTTTTTATCTGAGGGGATATCTGAGACATCCAGAGGGATGGTCTAAAAGCATTTTATAAACAATAATAAATTTAGCTTTACAACACCCTGCTAGTATGAATGAATATTATGAACGTATTTTTAAAATAGGAATACTGTGGCATAGAGATATTAAAGTAAAATGCTTTCATTTCCTTTCAGTGAAAGAAAATGACACTGTATTATCAAACACTACATTATCAAACCAGTGGAAGTGTAAGGGAAAAGTTTTATGGTGTTGTCATTACTTCTGCAGTGCCTTTCCTCAGAAGATGAGGGGTAGTCTGGGAAGGTATTCAGGATTTTGAAGAAAATCGCTTCAGATTAGCTGTAAAGGACTGTTGTGAACGTTATCAGACTTTCTGCATCATGTCGTACATTAAGTATTATCATCCTTATGATTTATAATAATGTACAATTGTGTGCAAACATGACTTTTAGGTGACTTTCTAAAATAAATGATGAGCAGTTTATGTTTTGATGATAAATCCAAATTTCCTAGACATGTGTTTAAAAACATTTGTCTTAAATGGGCAGAGAAATATTTTTAAATGTCAATATCCTTATACCTCCAAAATATTACAAACAGAAAGGTTTAGAAAAGTTCTCTCTATTGCTGCAGAAAATCGGTTCTGTGAGTGCAAGATGAAGTCTTATTTCAGAAGTAAAACACCAAAGGAGAGAGACATTGCATGAGATGCTGAAAGATTTAGCAGTCTTTGTGAATAATAAGCAATAAGAGCCTCACACAAGACTGACTCCCTTGTAACTGTAGCACCCTTAGGTGCTCCAAACTTTGTTCTAAACTCTGCTCCATGGATATGAGAAAGCTAATTGAAGCTGATGCATCTTTACAGTAATGTAATGTTTCTTTGGCTTCAAACAGTGTCAGCATATTTAGAACTCAATTATACTAGATGTCTTGAGTTTTTAGCTTCTGCTTCAGCCAGCTGTGGAAGGAAGTGTTGGTGGAGTTTATTGACCATAGCCACTGAAAAGCCACTGTAATTCCTTGTACCAAAGGATCTGAGGTGAGCTGTAGAAGGTTTAAGAATGGATACTAAAATCATCCCTTGGTGAAATTATCTGTGACTTAGTTACATATCAGTGTAAAATTTAGACCTCATTTGGAAAATATACACTGCCATATGTCCTTTTGGTAGAAAACTTTTCAATATATAGTGTCACGGAGCCTTTACAGACTTGCAGCTTTAGAGTACTGCCTGTGTTCTGGGATGTCCATGGGACAGCCTCCTCTGCAGCAAAACAGTGAAGGACAATTTCACGTAGAAGTTATAGACACATTACTTCAAACATGAGAAATGTTTCTTTACAAATATATCGCATACTTGTTTTATCATCTAGTAATTAGTGTTGTTTAATGATTTATAATGTGCTCCTTATTTCAGCTATTTAACAATTTATTTCTAAGCAAGTTAAACAAATCAGTTGGCAGTAGAATGATCACACATCAGTTCCAAAATGGGCCCCTAGCTAACACCAGTTGCTGTGTAGGTACTTTCAGTTGTATTACTGTGGAAATCCTTATGCTGGGGAGGAAGGTAACTCACAGTTCGCGGTGCAGCAGCACCCTAGAGCAACATGCTGGAGACATGAATCAGAATGCTCTGCCTGAAACCGAGCACGTACTTTTCATTTGAGCGGTAGCACTGAAGTGCTGCGTCTCAGGGAATGATCAGAATTAAGTAAATGAATTAAAGAAGATAGTAAGCAGGGGTCTGTGTGCAAACAATTATGATTTATTTGAACTTCATATCTATCAGTGGTCTTAAAAATAGCTCGGTGACAATGTGATTAGTTGGTCTGTCAACTTTTCGGGGTAGGAAATCTTACTAACTTAAATATTGGGCCCCTCAGGACTGGTTTATTCTTTTGATATTAACACCGTGCTGCAAATGCCAGGGGCCTTGCAGGATAGATGAAGATGTTACCCATGAAACAATGAAACCAGTTCCAGTTAATTCTGCTTCAGAACCTCAAGATGTGTGTGCTGGTTTTGTCTGGCATAGAGTTAATTTTCTTCGCAGTAGCTGGCACACGGCTGTGTTCTGGGTCTGTGCTGGAAATAGTGTTGATAACACAGAGATCTTTTGTTATTGCTGAGCAGCACTTACACAGAAGCCCTTTCTGCTTCTCATCCTACCCCACCTTCAAGTAGATGGGAGTGCACAAGGAAGTGGAAAGGGAAACAGCCAGCACAGCTGACCCCAACTGACCAAAGGGATGTTCCATGCATATAAAGCTGGGGAAGACAAAGAAAACAGGTGGATGTTTCAAGTGGTGGTGTTTCTTTTCCCAAGGAACTCTTAATGCATTATAAAGCCCTGCTTTCCTGGGGATGGCTGAACACCTGCCTGCCCATGGCAAGTGGGGAATTAATTCCTTGGTTTGTTTTGGTTGTGTGCACAGCTTTTGCCTTACCTGTTACACTACCTTTAGCTCAACGTGTGGTTTTTCTCACTTTTACTCTTCTCGTTCTTCCCCCCCATTTCTGGGGAGGAGTGAGCGAGTGGCTGTCATGGGACTCAGCTCGTAGCTGGTGTTAAACCACAGCAGTATAGAATAAAAGCTGGTCCACATTGCTTCACAGAGAGATACCTCAGTCTTGAAAAATCAGAATGCCTTTTCCCCCCTTGTTGTTCCTCTGATTGGAGAGTACTGCAATTTTCTCATCCTTTCCTACTTGACTAGAAAGCCTCTTGTAGGTTTTTTCCCTTGGCTTCCTAAGTATACTACTGCTGAGTATCCTGCATTCCGGATGGTCGGGACTCAGTTCCATCGGGTTAATGGTCTAAGAAGAGGAAGGCAATAAAGTAAAAGCTGAGGAGCAGAGTTTGAGCCCTGTAGTAAAGTTATTTAATAAAGCTGTTTTCCAGGTGTCCGCAGGAATGCTCAATAGAGGGATTTTGGTGGTTTTTTTAAAGTCTATTGGATTTCAATATTTGTCCCTTAAGACTCAGTGATAGGAAGGCTTTGAGTGTAATGAAAACTGATCAATCTCAATATAAATTCTTCTAAAAACAGTGATCTAAAGATTCGGTAGTTTGCATTCAAATGATTAGCCAGGCTAATCTAATTGCGCTAACCTGATGAATCTGTGGAAAATCTTGAAAATGCTGTGCAGTGCTGAACTGCTTTCACAAAATAAAATCAGTGTAATGAGTGTCTATGTGTTCCATTAATTTACAAAATATATATTAGTAACGTCTTCTGTACAATGTATGAACACAAATTTCCATATCTTGTGTGACTCGTTACCTGTATTAACACTTACATTCCAGTTTACCATTTGTGAGCATCACTACTTGTAGGTGCTTGGAGTTAGACTCTTCATAATTAGAATCAGCTAGCTGATCACCCTTCCCTCAGCCTCTCTTCCTACCTCTCAGTGTGTCTGTACACACATGACTCTACAGGAAGGTAATGTAGAACTGTCTCAATCCTAAAAGGTGGTATCATTTACTGAATCTTCCCTGCACCATTCACCATTCACCAGAGTGGTGGAAACTTGATATATTTGCACGCCAATAGTGTAGAATTCTAAGATTGGAAGCTTAAATATTAATTCATTATGAAAGTTGTCAGCGTCACCTGCACTGTAAAAGTCTTTACTCCATCTCTGCAAACCAAGGTGTTTTGGGGTTTTTTTATTTGATACCATTAATATCACTGGTTGTAAAATTCTACAGGTGCTGAATGCCTTTAAACATTTCTCCCCATGGTCCATTAATACAAGATTATTAATGTATTTTCTTGTATAGTACTTTGGGCTGAGGACACTGGCCTAAATTGTACCTTTGAGCTCCTGTAGAGCTGGTCACTCATTTGCCTGTCACTGTGATTAGATGGAAATTCCTTTCTTTCTGCACCAGACTGATGTTTGTAATCAGCCTCAACAGATCACTTCACATATTATCTCATCAGCCTCTTCTTGCAGGACAATTCCCGTTTGAGTTGTTTATTGAACTGAGCAACCTGAAAGCTTCATAGTAAAGTGTCACCTAAAGCTTGCAGGTAGCACCTCACCAAGCTGTGTTGCACAATGATATTAGTGGCTCCTCAACAGAAAAATCTCATCTGATACCTACTTGGTATCATTTGCCTTTCTCATGCTGGCATCAGGTTGTCATCTGCAGCTCCTCCTTGATCACTCACTATCCTCAGAATCTTTATTCAGATGATGGATAAAGATGTTTTCTCTGCATCTCCTTCTGTGATTACTCATTACACTCAAAATCTTTATCCAGATGATGGATTCCCAGCTTACCACAAAGATTCTGTTACTAGTCTCTAAATGCACAATCTTGCATTTTGTAATACACTGTTTCTTCACAGATTTATTTTTCCAGTCATCAGGTCTTTCTCTGAGATGTGGGGAGCCTTTTTTTACTGCTGTATCTTTTAGCTGAGCATTGCCAACCCATCTCATCAGCACACTGTCATTTCCTTGTTAAGATCACAGTACTTTCAACAGAGTTTGTTTTTAAAATTATCTCGGAATATACCCACTAATAGCCTCTCTCCAACTTGAAATTATTATTTTCAGCACTATTTGCTATTACTTCCTCTCTGATCAGTTCCATATGCACAATGTTTTCCTGTATTAATTTCATCTTCAATTTTCCCAGGTAGCAATTTGTCAAAATTTTCACTGGAAACCTGACAAAGAGTTTCCTCATTTCTCATAAGCAAAAGCCATGATTTCCTTGCAGAAAATGACAAGGCTAGGCAAACATGAATGACCAGTGAAAAAATCCTTTTTTTTTTCTGCTATTTTCCATTCTATTCCTTGAGGAATTTCTATTAATTTCCAGTCTTTCTTGCTGATACGCTGAAAGTTCGTCCTTGTGTTCTATCACATCATTTATGTCTGATTAACAGGTTTTATCTCCTTCTCAACCAGTTTTCTTCTTGACTTTAAAGACCTCTGACTTCAGTCCCCAATTAGACAAGAAGCTCAAGGGCTTCAGTATTAGAAATCTGAATTGAATGACTTAACTAAAAGAATCACTGTATAGTCCCAAAGCGAGAAAGTAACAGCTGACCAGTGGATTTCCTTGCTTGTTTGCTTGCTTTCCTCAGCTCTCAATTGGAAATTTTTAACTCAGGAAAAACAGATGTTTAGGTGCTAATACAACTTTTGCATTTATTGCATTTCCTTATTTTTGTGTCTTTCCCATGAGTTCTAATGAAGGATTCACAAGGAAACCCAACTGGCATTCACTTCCCCATACATTTTATCACATATCCCAATAGAGTGACATTTTTAGCATGCTTTTCCAAGTTGTTACATTAACAAATTTGCACTGATTTCTTTATCCTGTCATCTAAAGACCACCTTGTAGTAAGACAGTGAACTTTTACAGCATTCCATCGTTGATGCACTGTGTAATGTCACAAATGTCTGCTCAAATTACTTCACTAAGACTTGAGAAGAGTCTACATTGTGCCTTCCATTTGAGCTTGATTTGACAGAATCAGTCCCTGCGCTAGCTCATGGCACTTATCAGTTAGTCAGCCTTCCTCGGGGAAGAGAATTTAGAGTGCACCATATTCAGTTTTCAGATCAAGCCCTGTCCCCTTAGGAAGCTATGTGCTGCATTATTAAACAAGGTGCCATCAGCCGTAGCACCATGCTTAAACATTCAGTCAAATAAAAAACGACATCATTATGTTAACCCTTTTTTCACCAGCTTCATTTGTCTTTCACTGGTCTGAAATAAAACTCTAAGACAAAGGAAACTTTGCTACATCTCTCTTTTCATTTCACTGGAAAGTGCGTGAACATCGGCAGGAAAGCCTTTCTGATGTTATGAAATTATTAAACTTAACGCTATATGAGATCTTTTTTTTTTTGCAAATCATACTTTATTTTTTGTTGTTTGAGACCAAGGTATTGTTTATTTTGTCAGGTTTGTATGCAGTTCTCATATAGGCTGCTCATTTTTTTTGTATGCCTTGATTTAACACTCATTGCTATTATACACAGCCAAAGTCTGATGACTGGTGTAACTTTAAATGTATCAAAGACAGAAAAGTTACTTCAAGATAGAGCTATATAAATGACAAAAGAAATCAGTCACAAATGTAAAAGTCCCCTTATAAAAGATATTCTCTCTTATACCATCAATGCGCCATGCAATAAGGTGAAAATAGATTGTGATCATATGATGCTCACAGCATCAAGAATTATAGATCCTTTAAAGTATTTTATTTCTTTTCAATCAAACGGAAAAACCCACAGAAGGGAGATGTTCCTCCTCCTGAAAGTGAGTAGATCCCGGATATACACTTTAAGATTACATTTTAAATCTCCTTGGGTCTTACTCTTTATATTCAAAGTGAGTTTTGTACATCTCTATTTATCTTGTCAGACCAGAAATTGTCAGGATTCTCTGAGAAAAGGAAAGATATCCTTTTTAAAGCTTCATGTTGATATAAATATGAAAATGGATTAAACTCTGCTTCCAATTTTCAAACATATGTACTTCAATGAATATTAAATGGTAGACCCATATCATCATCATGACTTATTTACTTTGTAGAGTTTTTATCAAAAAAGGACTGGAGTTTGCTGTGGAGCGTGAAACTCCACTGTAATTGAGTTTAGAGTGGTAAAACCACTAAAGAGGCCATGGCCCCAGAGAGTTCCCTGAAACCTACCTGTCAGCTGGTGTTACATCACTGATCCAACAAGCCGTGTCTTCCTCTTCCCGCTAAAGACTTCTGTGGAAAAAAAAAAAAAAAGGAGAAAAAACACCCGAAGTAGCTCCTGGAAAAAAAAAACCCTCTGCAACAGCTGCATGGTGTCAGCAGAAATAATGATCTGAAACTCAGCCTCCAAGGGATGCTAGTCTGGGTCCTAATTCTGTAAGGTGTCGTTTCTTTCATTGAGATGCCATTAAGCATGAAAGTAATGGATAGGACATGAAGTATTCTTTCACCAAAGTATAACAACAAGGGAGAGAAGGGGTACTTTAGGGTATTGACAGCAAAAGGTGTCTTGTTTTGCTGGAAGTGTCTTCTTAAAGGACCCATGCATAAAATGGCAATTTAATTGTCACTATTTTACCATCAAAATGGCACACGTTAACGTAGTTTTCGAATGTGTCTGTTCAATTGAAAGTTGGAAATGTAGGCCACTTTGCTTCCATATTTTCTTTGGGCAAAGCACGTTTATGCAGGTGGATTGAACAAATTGAAAGACTGATGCTGGACTACTTTAAAATCGTGGATGAAATCAGTCCTCAGGTCAAGTATTCTGCTTGCAGAACTCCATTTACTTCAGTGGAGTCACATCTGTGCAGGATCTGGTTATAAACTGATAGTGACTGTTTATATCTAACAAATGGTTCACTACACTGGTTTTGGTCCAGCAGCCAGTTAGATCTGAAGGAACAAGCCTCTCCCCACCCCACCACCAAACCCCCCAGCCCTGCTATAATTTAAGCACCTTTCGAGCAGCAATGAGGAGCCAAACAACATGAGAAATAACTTCTCAGTGAAACTTGGGGTGATGCCTGCACCAGTCAAGGCAAGCTGGCAGGGCCATTCAAGCAGTTTTCCAAAATGGTGCATTTAGTCTATTTTTGGCATGAAAGGAGGCTTTTGTCTCTTCAGACTGTCAAGTAAGTCTCTTCACAAAAGTGAACACCTAGCTTCAAAGACAGTTAAATGCCCGAGCCTTATTTAAGAGCTTTTCTCCACCGAAATCACTGCCATTCTGACATTGGATGAAAGTCTATAAAATAAAAGAGTCCAAATGTTTTCTTTTGAGAAGATGTAGCTGATCATACTGAGTCCCTTTTCAAAAAAGGGAAAGAAGCTGCTCTGTTAGATTTGGATTTGTTTCAAAGATTGTGGCTGGCAGATACATTGTTCTGAAAGCTACTCCTGCCAGTTTTTTATCTATTACACCAACATTAATATTCAGTGCAAATGAATCCTCAGTTTGGCCTTTGAATTAGTACTGTGATCATCAGTGACGAAATTGAGAAAGGATATATTTCTCCTGTATCTTTGCTGCTGATCAAAATCTGAAACTGCTTACTACAGGAGATGTGCTGCTCTCAGAGTGGTCCTGCTGTAACGTCCTTCAAAAATAGTTGCAGGAAAGAACATTACAAATTGCTTTGCCTTGCCTGCTTGACCTTGGCATGCAGATTTACTACAAGTAGTAACTCCAAACTTGATTGCAGCTGTGTAGAGAATACAGAGAAACTTCCAACCTGCTCAGGGAAGTGATTTGAGCTCCCAGCCTATTCCCAAAGGAGAATAAGGCTGATGTTAGTGTGCAGGCATGTGTTCTTTAAATCAAAGATCACTGCAAATCCAATGCCTCCAAATGTTTCTGCTTGCTTTCAGCTTCAGACTCATTTATTTGTGAATGACATTGAACTGAAAATTACAAATCTGATGGCCTTCACTGAAGAAATTCTCTGATTGTCCATCTCTTCAATACTCTATGCATCTTTACAACAAAGGAAACCTTTAGGGACATAATGAAATTAAAATATGTGTGTATTGAGAAGAAACACACATTATGTCTTTGGTTTGATCCTAATGTAAAGAAACATACTTATTACTTCAAAGGATGCAGGCTAAACATTGAAAAATATCACTTTGTCTGTACTATAAATAATTCTAACATTGATGCATCGAAATAAACTCCTCCCCTGCCTCCACATTTCCATCAGTGAACACTTTGGTCTGTAATAAAAGACCTAAAGAAGATGTGGTTTTTCCTTGAATTGTCAGGCCACTGTTTCTGCAGGGTGACATTTTTGGTGGCCATCTGACAGACACCTTTTTTTACCCCCCAGTTCATTTTCAGTTGGATCAACTCAACTCACTGACCTGGCAAAATCCGATGCTGCAGGATCACTGGACCTGACATGAGGAAAGTGGTGGGAGCACGGCACCACAGGAGGGAAATCTGAGTTGACTTTTTTGGCAACAATCTAATTTACAGAGGCCAAGATGTATCATGAAGTCATCTTGCAGTTACCAACAGTCCTAATTTATCAGACAAAGCAAACAGGGGAAATGTGACACGGTATCTCGATTGCCCTCCTTTTTCTCCCCATATTCTTCCCATCGGTGTGCCCGTGTTCACATCAGCCTTAATTTTAGCAATACATCAAGAACATGAGAGATGCTTAAAATAACTCTTTCCACATATTTGAACAGGGAGTATTTTTGCATCTCTCTGCCATAAAACTTCTTGCCTCCAACCCTGCTCACCCATGTCAATTTTCGGCATCTTTATTTCAGGGGTGCAAAATGGACAACTGAAGAAAGAATGACACCTTCCACCAAGGAATTTGCATTTGGATATTTTTTGGAATGTGCCAAATTTCAGGTGTTCACATTTGCCCTTACTCTGCCATAAGAGATCCTGGCAGCTGCTTAGGAGAACTGTATGGTAATGTGTGGTAGAAGTTAATGCTCCTCGGTGACAGCAGAGTATTTGTGCTGAGAGAACTGCCAGGATGAACGAAGTGCTGGAGTGTTGGTGGTCTGTGCCTGTGTTGCTGCTGAGATCTCATCACTGAATATGGAGGAGCTGATGAGAACCAAGAGAGTCAAACACAGCAGTCTCCATGCCTTTAGGTTCCATGACCCTCCTCCCCCTCTACTCTGCCCTGGTGAGACCTCACCTGGAGTACTGTGTCCAGTTCTAGGCCCCTTGGTTCCAGAAGGACATACAACTCCTTGAGAGAGTCCAGCACAGGGCCATTAAGATAATTAAGGGAGTGGAACATCTTTATGAGGAAAGGCTGAGGGAGTTGGGTCTCTTCAGCTTGGAGAAGAGGAGACTGAGGGGTGACTTCATTAATGTTTATAAATATATAGAGGGCGAGTGTCAGGAGGATGTAGCCAGGCTCTTCTCAGTGATGGCCAGTGATAGGACAAGGAGAAATGGGTCCAAGCTGGAACATAGAAAGTTCCATCTTAATATAACGAGGAACTTTTTCACTGTGAGGATGATGGATTACTGGAGCAGGCTGCCCAGAGAGGTTGTGGAGTCTCCTTCTCTGGAGACATTCAAGACCAATCTGGACATGTTCCTATGTGATCTACTCTAGATGATCCTGCTTGGGCAGGGGGGGTTGGACTGAATGATCTTTCGAGGTCTCTTCCAGCTCCTGATATTCTGTGATCCTGTGACACATTTTGCTCTCATACAGGAGTGGTAATTGGGTTATGTTGTCCTTACTGGAGTTCCAGGAGATGCCTGTTGGCCCAACCCATGGCCCAGCAGGCTGGGTTCTCAGTTCCTGCAGTGTGCTGAAATGACTGTCCACACACCCACAATATATTTGAGGTATATATATCTATATATCTATCTCACAGTATATTGAGTGTATTGCCCCTCCCTATTTCTGCAGAAGGCTCATTACTCTTTGGAAGTGCTTGTTACCGGACTCCGAGCGGCAGCTTTCAAACCGAAGAACGTTGACGAATCATTCGCGCACACTGCCCCAACACCGCGGGGGTGAAAACCATCCCCTCCTCATGACGGCTGAGCCCCGCAGTCCGCACCCGAGCGAGGCGCCAGCGGCCAGGGAGCGGCCAGGACTGTGTCGGCGAGCGCCGCAGGCGCTGCGGGGCTCAGCTTCCCCCGCGGCGGGCGGTGCCCAACACTAGGTGGCACGGTCGGCCTCGGCATCGGAGCCTGTTCCGGGACTTAAAAATGAGGCAGGCGGGTGACAGTAACATTGGAGGTGGAACGGGAATGCAAATAGTAGGCTACCAGGTGAGGTAATCTTTTTTTTTTTTAATGCTACAGGATTTAATTAAAAAAAAAAAAAAAAAAGGGGATGCAAAAATATTTTCCTCCTCCACCATTCCATCTTCATCATCTCTTACTCTTATACCAGTGGAAAAAACGCCTGTGTAAACAATAAATTTCCCTGTGTCAGTTTGATCCAAATTAAAAAAAAAAAGCTTCACTTTATGACAATTCTTGGATTAACCGTTGAACCAAAAATCCATAATTTCAATATCCCTAAAGCAAAATGAAACACTTAGCCTGTGCCTATGTCAGGAACTAGTGGGGCATAATAGGATTAGGATTAAATGCCAAAATGATGGAGCTAAGGGTTCCAATGTCCGTGCAAAATGAATTTCAGGGAGGCTGCTCCAGCTAGCTCTAATCTGCTTTGGAGATTCACAAGCTGAGGTCTTGGTGCTAAAGCTCTGGTTTAATTACATTGGCCCTGATGATCTTATGAGATGCTTTCCAGATCACATTATTACAAAACCTTATTCAAAGCTTGTTTTGGTTCTGCCTGGAAAAGCACATACTACCTTTTCCTTGTATAGTACTTTGAAGTCCTTAAAAATGAAAATCTTATTTTTCATGCCCTCAACACATTGCACAAACAGCTGGTTTTCTCTGTACTTCATCACTCAGCTGTAGAAAAGGGCACCTTGCTTTCCTCCCAGGAATAGAAGCTTTCATTAAGTTCTTGTCTCACTAAAGTATTTTTACCTGTTCTTCACTTTTATGTGAAAAGGCATATATCTCTGTGGTATTTCTGTCTCATCCTTTTCGGTCGTGGGAAGCCTGCTTACACAATACTGATGCTGCACTGGTGATATCCAAGTACAGACCTTTGCTGTACTGTTATAAAACCTCCCTACTCAACTGGGATTATCAGGGTATGATCTCCTCAGGTTGAGCCTTGGCTTAGATGTTTCTTCTTCCTGAAGGAGGGGAATCAGGACACAAAGCATGGCTTTCTGTCAGAAGCTGGGGTTCCTGTCCTGGTGAAGGCAAGCATTGAACAGAGTGCAAAAATCAGCACCAACATTCCCGCTAAATGTTTTTAAATCAATTAGGCAATAGTTCTTTTTAAAGTTCTGCCTTTCCACCACTGTGATTGAAATAATCTTATCTGCACTCTCAATGATTTAGGTGAACTGAGGTGAGAAGGAAATCAAATCACTGGAATCATAGGAAATTGAGAAGAGAACTTACTGTACTGTCCACACTAATAACCAATCTATTGATTTTAGTAGTTCGGCATCCTGATTTTTTCAAAACACCGAAATATCTACCTGCTGGATAAAAAAAAAAAAAATACAGGAAAGGCAGCCCCACCTAGCTGAAACAAAGTCATAATAAAAGGAACGCAGCATTGGAAAGTATAAAAGTCAACATGTAGACATAAATCAACTTTGTCAGAACAAAACAGTCCATTTGTTAGGTAGATCAGATTAACATAATCAAGGCAGTATAAAGGTTACGCATTATAGGGACTTGCACCTGGGAAACTTTCATAGTGTGATCAGAGATAGTAGTCATCTGGCAGTGGGAATAAAAAGTCAAAGTGATTCTTAAACGCTGAATCAAAACCCAGTCCTGTTAATGTCTAACACTCTGGGGTCAAAAATTCATAAGAGTCCAGCTGTGAAAATAAGATGGGAGCTGTATTAGTTTTCTCCATTCTGTATCTCACATTTATACGTTGTCAGTTGATGAGGGTTTGTCCCTTGGGAATTTTCATGGGGTAGTTTAGTCCATGTAAAGTGAAATTTTTGCATCACATAGAGGATCTTGTGAAATTCTGTAAGGCATGAGGACTACATGCTGAGATTCATAATGGCAAGGAAGGAACAGTAGAAACAGTAATCTGCCACTGCCCTTATATGAAAATGGTCCTTGACAAAAGAAAGCGATGTGTTTGCAGTGTGGAAGCTATCAGAGTCTGTGACACATTTTAACAGTCAGTGGTTATTAATGGATAAAACCCGTCAACTTTAGACTGAATGCTGACACAGAACTTTTTAGAGTAAATGTAATTCCCAACAGACCCCTTCTTTTCATGCCTTTCAGTATTGTTTCTGTTTGTGGCATTGTGTAAAGTGCTATTACTGAGTTAAAATTTTGATGTAAACAAGCAATAAACTCTCTATCAGGATTTATATACTGAGAAAACCAGAATTAAGAAAACGAACCACACGAAGCTTCTTTAAGGCACACGTTGCATAGTGCCTACAGGAATATTTTACAAAGGTTTTTGTACTTGGTCCATTTTCCCCTCTTTGTTTTCAAACTACGGACTCGCGATTCATTATTTATATCCCCATAAATTTCTAAATTTATGTAACATTTTAACCTCACAGTTTTACTCAAGAGAGACAATCTAAATCGAGCACATCTTTATAGGAAATTAATGCAGCCCTGCTTCTTTTCTAAAAACTATTTGTAATCCTTGGCAAATCATTTACTCTCTGCGATCTAAATTCAGACTTATTTAAGAAGCACTTTCCTCTGTATTTGGCCCTGCTCTCTTACTTTTGATCAGTGTTACTCTCCAAAGTGTAAGATGCTAATAAGCACATGAGCAGATTACATCTTTCTATACTGGATGTATTACGGACTTGAAAACTACATTACACATCATTGTTGATTTAAGGTACTCGAAGGATTTTCCAACATTTATTTGCTTAATATAGTTAGCCTCACTTTACAGATGGGATGTTGAATGCCATAAGAACTGAGGGCAGAGAATGTTGCTACATAACCTCTCTTGTGATGGTCTAAATAGAATCACAGGAAGGTTGTGAGGATGTTGGATGAGGCTGATGTGCCCGAGAGCTCAACCTATGAGCTCATTTGTTTCCCCAGCTCTGTGAGTAACTGAAGCTCTGGAAGCTGGAAGTCACAGTCTGAAAGAGTGATTTGACCAAGATAACAGTGAGAGCTATAGCAAAGCCAAGAGAAAAATTCTCAAGTATCCCATTTCTCAGTTTCCTCTTCTGGTTACAAGATCACACTGCCTCCTGCCTTGTAGCTATAGTGAAAGCAACATTTCAACAATATAAATAAAGTTCTCACGCATCTATTTATCTTCTGAAAATACAGACTGAGAATAATGTATATAACTAGCATCAGGTCATGGTATCAGAAGCACAGGTTCTATGACTCTTGCTTGGTTAAGTATATTTTACTGAATATTCCCATCACTCTCGTGCAGAAGACAGTACTGAACTTTGAGTGTAAAGGTGCTTTCCAACGGTGGATTTAACTTTTAAATAAATCACTAAAGAGCCAACTGATAATAAGGCAAATATTAGTTATGATGTGATGGAAAGGTCACAGACAGGATCATGAAATGTAGAACTTAATACTCAGAATACCAATGAAAGACAATGAGTGAGACAAAAACTGAGGAGCTGAGGGCAGGTGGTGTCACTTTATACCTTCTTATCTTGTGATGGTTCAACATAGATTGTCATGGGATAGTACCCTAACCAAATAAAACATGAAGTTGGTTATAAAGCTACTAACAGTACAGAGATCTCTAATTAAGCTAATAAAAGTAATTTACTTCCATTGAGAAGGTCTCAATTTAGTTGAACAGTTACTTCTGTGGAAATGACTGTATTTGCCACGTAACTGTAGCCAACTCGGAAATGGGACAGAAAGCTTTTAGCAGTTCAGAGTAACAGAGCACCCATTAATGACATAAAATGAGAACCAAAACATCCTCCTGGAATCAGAGTATGCATAGTAAATGCAGCAAAATGCCAATGTCCCGAGAGGGAGACTGTCATTGCTAGGGTAACTGGAAGATGTAGTCCTGATGAACTCCCGTGGCATCAGGAGTTACTGTAGACCTAGAGAAGGAGAGACAATACTGGATCAGAGCTAGGAGCTCTCGGTGAGCATTAGCAATGAATGAAAAATACAGTATTAGCAGAAAGATCTGTGGACAAGTAATGAAGGCAACCACCGACTTGTAGGTTAAGCAAAAAACAAGCTCTCCTACTGATGTGGTAGTTGTTGGTTTAGATTGAGTGTACTCAAGCTGGGTTTCGCTCTAGACATGAAGTCTGTCAGCACTGAAATTGTCTTGTAATCTTTCATTGTAACTTTCTAGCTTGATTCACTGGTGCCAATTTGGTACAACTGAGTCCTGACTGTGGCCAAAACATACAAGGAGAGTGGAGGGAGAAAGTATTGCTTCCTGCAAACATTTGAGTTTTCTTGGAAGTTTCTCATCTGAATACTGACCTGGCCTAACCCTGTTTAGCTTGCGAGATTGGATGAGATCAGAACCTGAGGTTATGGCACTAAACTAAGAAAAGTGATAACAAAACAAGAATGGCATGATTGACAGTGTGGTAGGCTGAACATTAAAAAAACCTATGTAGAACTATGTGTGTGTATGTATTCCACTCCTTAATATCCTCTTTGTAGGTAAGAAAAATAAGCCTTACCCTGGAGCTAAAATAGTAATGGGATGAGGGCTGCCTGCCTTACTTGATGGCCATAAACAATAAGTATATTATACAAAGATGGATTACTGAAATGGAAAGTGGGTACTCATGAGATGCTGCCTTGAGGCAGGACCGAAGTAGGAGCCATCCTGGACCCTTGTGCTGTCTACAGTTATCTCCTTTCGGTAGCCCTGTGTTTCTCAGTAAGCTGTGATACGACCCCATGTAGTCCAACTTTAGTGCTTTCACTGTCGGGTTCATTGAGGCTATAGAAGATTATTTTGTTTGGAGAGAGAAAAAAAAAAAGGCAGTGAACAAGTCACTGAAAGCATTTACAGATAAAAGAAGTAGTCGGCAGAAAGCTGTCTAAAGAGGTTTCTTTTGTAGTGCCCCAGCGAAAAGCAGCTACTTATGACAATAGGGAAAATGGCAATAGAAGAGTTATGTAAGAAAGCTCAGGTTTCTTTTTTTGTGTCTGCGTTTTTCACTAATCCTGAAAATTATTGAGACACAAGCTATTAAGGTTGTGATGCAATTATACTGAAGTCATTTGAGAGAGCAGAGCTGTAATGACAGATTTTTCCCTCTGCAGCAAGTGCTGGAAGTAACTTCAGAAATGAGGCTAAGTTCTGATGTTACTTTGTAGTGTGATAAATAGGAAGGAAACTCTATTAATTTAAAAGGAATTGTTCTAGATAATTAGCAAATACCTATAAATGTTCAGTGTTCAGAGACTCTGTTTTTCCAGTTTTTCAGAAAACTAGCTTATTCTTTGAACATCTTTCATGTATATAGGCTATTTTATATACAAGCTGAAGGCTCATAAAGATCTTTTCCTGGCTTGGAACAAGCTGGGACAGATCAGATGTTCCCAAGGCATTTTTCTCCAGTACTCCAGTTCAAGATAGAAATACAAATATATTTAATTAGGAATTACACAAAAAGCTTCCAATTTTAGAGATTCAGAGTTGTTTGTGCTTTCTGGATGTGGACTAAAGCTGGTGGGGATATTTCTGCTGAAACAACTAATGGAGAAATGGATTACTGAGGGACCACAAAATTCCATAAAAGGGAGAAAACAGAGTTATAAAATTATAAATGAGTAACAGTTGCTGATTTAATGTACTTTAGACTAGATCTGGTGAGGATCTCACATATATTCTGGCCCTGTTAAATTGAATATAAAGGCCACAAATGTTTGGCTTGTCATTTTTAGTGAAACCTGGAATACAGGGATTTTCCTCTTTGTTAACAAATCTAGTGATTGTCTTCTGTGCTTTCAGAGGACATGAATTAATTTGGAAAGCAATAGATGATTTTCCTGGTGACTTTTCCAAATATGGTTTTATTTCCTCCTGAGGCATACTTGTGGTTGTTGTTTACGTTCTGTGTAAAACCTAAACATGGTAAAATATAATATTCTTTTAGTACTGTGATCTCAGTTGTTGCAACATACTGGCCTCAGTGAAATTTGTAGGCATAGTTTTGCAAGTACTGAGGAGTCACTTGCTTCCTGAGAGTAAAATCACTACAGGAGGGACACCTAAAATCCAGAATACTGAAACCATTCTGTAGAGGCAAAGGGGTCCACCCTCAATTCTTTGTTACTAAGTTCACACATGTGCTTCTCAGGAATCTGAGGCTACTTCTTGGGAAAGATGATATTGGGCAAATCTGTGACTAGAGCTTTTGTAATGTTAACCACCCCTACTGCACTGGAATTGATTATTCACATTTGGTGAAAGGCACTTTGAATGGTAAGTCACTTAGTCATATTCTCATTTGCACGCACCGTTCGGCTTTCTACTGTCCTTTTGCTCATTCTTTCGTCTTTTCTCACAGCAAAATGCACAACATGTCCTCACCATCGTTCAGCATAGTTTAAAATGGCATTAAGATAGAAAGATTGGTGCAAAGATGCAGACAAACTTCCCAGTGAAATGTCCAGGTTTCTCCCAGGCACACACAGCAACAGCTTCCTAATGTTCCTGAAAGGAATGGAAGCGTTTAAGTGATTACTGCAAACAGGTTAAAGCCCAGTCCTGTGAGTGGGCATCAGAACAATGGCATTCTTAATTTCCCGGTGAAAGTTGAAGGAGCAGACCATACTCAGTAGCTACATCTCTTAGTTTTGAACATTTGACAAAAAAAAACACCCCTCTGTTTCCTGCAATGTGGAATATTTGGGGTTGAAAATTAACCTGAAGACCAGAACTGGGCCAAAAGAGAGCCCAGTCCTCACCCCTATGTCAAATTTATCTTTCTAAATTAAATTTCAGGGTATGAGCAGGGTGAAATATGAGCACTCCCAGATTGTAAAGTGTTTTGATCCTCTTTGTAAAAAGAGCAGCATCATAGGAAGTCTGAAATCTAAATAGATCTTCACCCACTATTTCAAACTCCACGGTTTTCTTTTTTCCTTCTGAACTTTTACTACTACTCTTACTGCATAGCATCACAGCTGGTCTCTCATAGCAATGCTTACACCACTCAGGTACCAAACACTAGGATTGCTTGGATTTACTTAAAACACAATTGGCTGGTAGCAGTTCCACATAGCTACCCAGAGCCATGGTTGTATGAGCTTTGAGGTCTTTTGGCAATGGCAAGGCTGTGTGCTGGGATGTGGGAAAAACATCTGTAACTGGCAGCATGGACTTGATTTGAAGTATTTAGCCCAAGTCTGAAGCTGCAATGTGGTGGTGCGGAAGCCTTCTTAGCCGTCTTCAATATACGTAAGATCTATGAGCAGTGCAGTTCTGAGGCTGCTGAAATGACTTAAGGACTAGCAGTATTGCTACATTAGCACAGAGCCCTGCTTAGCTTTATAGAGCCCATGGTTCTTGTCGAATCAATGTTTGGCCAGTTGAGCTACCTGCTCCAGCTTAGGATGCACCTGAAGACGTGCCAGTGCAACTGCAGAAATAAGAGGTGGTCGGATGCAGCTGGACAGAGGGAAAGGCAGGACAGTGAAGTATTGTGTCAGAACACCCTGGGCTAATTAACATGCGACCATGTTTTCAGGCCAACACCTTGCTCCTTGGAGCTGAAGACCTCGTTTCAGTTGTCTGCATAGTCCCTTAGGTCTACTTCTGCTCTCACTGCAGCCAGTGATAAAATTTCAGTTAAATTAAGGCCGGGCAGTACTGTGCCAGCAGCTGGGAGCAGAGGCACTATGGCCACCTTCAAAATACCTGCTAGTAGTGGTATCTTCAGAAACTGTATCCCCGCAGGAGCTGAAAGTGCTGAGATGTAACAGATCTCTAGGGTTCAGTTTAAGTTGGACCCTCTGGTTTGTCTTCTTGTACAGCAGAGGGCAGAATTTCTCCAGTTGTCGTGGTTTCATTCCATATATCAGGTGGTTAATGCACAAAATGAGATGGAGAATTTTAAATAACGTCCTTTCTATGTGATGCCCAGTGAAGGCCAGGTTTTCATGGTAAGTGGGGCTCCAAATCTGCTATCTTTATGAGGCATATTAAAAAAGGTCTGGCGGTTCATTGTCCATCCAGTGAGCCTACCTTTCAGAAATGCACACCAGCCGTGGAAAGGTTTTCTGCACTTGCTGTGCGGGCTGAAGGGTGCACATCATCATTTCCTCCCTGGCTCTGTGTCAGCGTTCCCTGGCATTCCCTCTTTCCAGTAAACATGTCCGTGCATAAATAAGACCCTAAAATCTTTTCATTTTGATAAACATTTCAGTGAATATTCCTGCTTGCACGAGGCTCTCTTCGGTTCCCCTGAAGCCAGATCTGGCCCACATACAGTGAAAATGAGGCTGTCTGCTCAACATGCAAAACTCCTTATGTTCTAGCTAGCAGTAAGCATCAAGTAAAAAGACTTTTTCTTCCTTTGTCTTCCAGCAATGTTCGCTTCGACAGCCACCAGCACATGATCATTTACATAAGGAGGGAACCGCAGAGCTGCTGCCAACTGCCCATAGTGCCTGCCAAAAACAGATGTTAGATGTTACTGCTAGAATAATGTCTTCTTCAGCTTGACATGTGAGTGCTGCAATCTTTATTTAAAAGGAAGAGGAAAAAATATGGTTGAATTAATGAAACGAAGCACACAACATACGGTCTGAAAAAATTATAATGTAAGGGAAAGTGCTGGTTTTCCAATTGCTTAAGATGGCTAAAGCTCAGCTGGGTGGGTCTGTCACAGAGAACTGTCCTGGTCTGTCATGTAGATGGGTCTTGTGGCCTAATAAGTCTGTTGTATTATTACATTTTTACTCCCATGCCTTCACATTGATTTTTAAATAGTTTTCAAAAGGCGGAGAATAATGCTCCATACTGACCAGGAGGGTGACAAATCCAGCATTCTTTATTAACAGAAATCTACAAGTTAAGTGGCAGGCAGACTTGCCACAAAAACTGTGATTTATTCTTGGGCTTTGCTATAATTTTTCACGAATCTTGTGGGTTCTATAAAAACACAATTGAGAATAAAGATTTTGCATTTTATCTATGAGGTATTTTATTTATATATCATAGGAAAAAGAGGACTCTGCCTGCAAAGGTGAACAATATTATAATTTATTGCTTTGTTTGCCTGCTTTTCTGTAAGCAGGGAACTGAACCTTTGTCTACTGAGCTGAAAAGGTGACTTAGACTGCAGTCAGCTTTACATAGCCAGCCTCTGTAGAATCTCTTGTTGATGCTGGTTCTGTGGGGTCAGTAGAACCAATGAACCCTCATTTTTGCATTAGTATTTTGAGGCTGAGCTTTCCCGTGGCCTCAGCCATGTAAAAAAAATGGGTAGTTCACACTTCAGCCCTTCCTTTGGCTAAAGCCATGGTGTCTTTTCCACCTGGTCAGAGGTTGTTGGAACTTAACATCCTCGAGACCTCTGTCCCCTGCCTAAATGTCATTAGAAGTGTTAAATAAAAGTAATAAAAAAACCACAGATAAACACATAACACGTGATCTCACCAGCACTGTTTCTCCAGAACTGGCTACAATGGGTTTGAATCCTCAGCTTTCATGTGCTTTGGTTTCAATGCAGGTCCTGTAGTAAAAGCAGTTTGCACCCACAAGGTGTCTGGCCCCAAATGACTAGGAGAT
Source organism: Heliornis fulica (assembly GCA_013399135.1). Taxonomy (NCBI): domain Eukaryota; kingdom Metazoa; phylum Chordata; class Aves; order Gruiformes; family Heliornithidae; genus Heliornis; species Heliornis fulica. Next base: position 219,882 of record VXBZ01006755.1, read on the forward strand.
AAGGTGGAATATCCCTCTCTGTCCTGCTGCAAGCACAGCCGATACAGACTGCCTCACAGGGGAGGCTCCTGCAGGTTTTAGGGCTTCAACTTGAAGCTGCTGTGTGGAAAAAGCAGACACCGAATTGCACCACTGCCTGCTCTATGAAAACATGCAAAGTGCTGCCATCTGCTTCCAAAGACAGATGGGACAAGATTGAATGTTAGTGTTTCGTGTCCTCTCTACTCCCTTTTCTTCTCCTTGGCTGGAAAAAGCTGGTTGTCAGGATATTCTCCAGGTATTTGACTCTGGTGGGCGGGTTTGGAGGAGATGGACTCTCTACCCAGACCACGGCTGGCACAGGAAGGGAAGCCCTTGACCCCTTCACCTCACACATACCATGCCTGTGGCAAGCTCTGGTGCTCCTCTGCTCCTGCAGCAGGCTGTTTTAACTGATTAACATTGAATTTTACATGTGCTTTGTTATTTTCTATGGCTTTGGTGGACAAAGTCATCATGGTGAAGAGTTTGATGCATATCAGAGCTTCCTCCAGAGAAGAGGAAACGGGATTGCACATTTTGGTAGCACTGAGGGATTGGGTTGGCTCCACTGCAGGAGGGTGACACAGACATTACGCTTTGGGTTATGGTTGCAATAATCTTGGCTTTTGGTCATTCTGAGTCTTTAAGCACTTTTCACAGAACCACAGAACGTTAGGATTTGGAAGGGACAGCAAAAGATCATCTAGTCCAACGCTCCTGCCTGAGCTGGATCTCCTAGATTAAATCACACAAAAACATGTCCAGATTGGTCTTGAATGTCTCCAGAGAAGGAGACTCCCCAACCTCTCTGGGCAGCCTGTTCCAGTGCTCCGCCACACTCACAGTGAAATAGTTTTTCCTTACATTCACATGGAACCTCTTCTGCTCTGTCTTGGATCCATTGCCCCTTGTCCTATCACTGGCCAACACGGAGAAGAGCCTGGCTCCATCCTCCTGACACTCACATATTTAATCCCTTTCCCTTTCCAAATGACAGACTGTTTCTCCAGACATTTGCACAGGAAGTGGGGAAGGACACAGTAGGGAAATGTGTGCTGATGCAGCCCCGCAGCACACACCCATGTGGAGCTTTAACTGGATGCAAAATACACCGTGTTTGACAGTTAAGCCCTTTTTCTTTGCATCCTCTTACCCAAAGAAGTATTTACATGAAAATGTCAGTCATCCTGTAGAATTATATGAGAATTAATTATCTGTAGAGAATGATTTGGCCCTATTAATTATGGGTCTCACATAAGAAAAAGAATAGGCCTAATGTGTCATACGATTCTTTTTAGCCAGTGAACTAGGAACTCATCGGCATCAAATATCAATAATGGTTTTGTTGAATACAGATTGATGACCTCTGACAAAAATTATAGGAGAAACTTGTATCATTTAGTCTTATTATAGCCTACTAAGACCTTAGTCAAGATTGGGGTCTTATTTCCTCAGGCTGTCATGCAAGGGGTTAAAGCTGATATTTATTAGATTATTGTTTGCAACCAGTCATGAATGAATAAGACTTTAATGTATGTAGAGTCAGAAATAACTGATGTTAAAATGCAATTGCAAATCAAATACAGCATTTCATGGAGACAGTTAAAACATTATGTCTAATTAAGTCTTCATTTAAACATGTGTGTAATTTTGTTGTTCAGTCTTGTAGACTGCTCCCTGCAGCGAATGATGGTGCCTGTTTGTACCTTACCATTTGGTAAAAGGAAATCTTGCATTTTATATTTTGCAGGTATAGTCAGGTATAAACAAAGCCTTAAGTTTCCTGGGTTATTCCACAACTGCGTATTTCACTGAGAAAAATGATGTGCTTATCAAACTACTTGTAAAACATTCTCTAAGTATTCTCTTGTCCCTGTGCTTTCTCTTCCTCTGCTCACATTGTTCAGCACCTTTTCCGAGTGGCTGTGATGCACAGGACTGGTACAGCACGTTTGCTGGAACAGGATCTTTTCTAGGGGAAATAGCTTCTCGTCTACAGTGGAGAACCATACATAAATACCAACAAAATACCACAACACCACATAAATGAATTTCTGAGTGTAGCATAAGTACAAGGTGAAATGGCACACTGATTTTCTTTTTTTTTTTTTTTTCCTGCAGAAAGTAAGTCCTGAAGTTATAGTAGAAATTAGAAGAAGATTTGGATTTTCTTTTTTTTTCCTTTTGTCAAATTATGAGTAACATCTAGTTGCTGTCTTTCTGTGTTGGCAAAAGCGTTTTAGGAGGTTGGTTGACAAACCTGAAGACGCATCATGACATCCAGAATTGCACATGTGCTGAATGCACAATAGAAGAACATCATGTCAACAACAGAGATGATCTTCCTGCAGCATGACCATTTGAAATAAAGGATAATAAGCAAGAGGATAAGCTGCTCTGCATACATACATGCTGCCTAGCCCAGCATGTGTACTCTGCTGTTTTACCTGCACCAGGATCTCAGGAGTTTTCTGTGCTACTGAGGCTAAAAAAGTATCCTTATCAAACTGAAAGGAGACAAAGTGAAGGAGTCTCACAGGCAGTTCCCCAAGTTTCACAGAGATTCTGTGTAAGAGGAGTGAATACCACAAAGGCAGTAGTACAAATCCACTGAGAAATGTTTTTCCTAAATTAATGCAGCACTATTTTCCCAGGCATAAAATAGTGCAAGCCTATTTTTTTCTCAGATATTTCACAGATGCAATGACACACTTACTGCTGCTTGAAACAGTAAGTCTGTGATAGGATTTGCTTTTGGGAAACAGTGCTGCGGTACAAGCAATTAACATTGCAAAGCAGATGATTCTCAGTTTTCAGCCAGAGATTTTGGATTGTAGGTCAAAGAAAAACATTGGCACCTTCATCCTTCACCTAATTCCTTTGAGGGTGAACATTTAAAATCAGAAATAAATGGCAGGAGAAAGATAAAGAGAACTCCCTATGACCAGGGCTTTGTGCTTTATACTTTAGAAAAATCATTTCACATACTAGCTTGACTGGCAAGGTTAAGAACTGCAGTTACATGAAACTGCCAAATAGCAAACCAGTTATTTGGAAATAGGAGAGATAGAAAATTCTAAAGGAAACTCGAAGGATACAAATACTTCTTTGATATCAATTTTGTAGCAGTCTGTTTGGATAACATGTAATGGGAAATGCAGCAAGGGATAGCCCTAAAGACATTTAACTGAAGTAAAGCTCCTTTGTTCTCTATGTTTTTCTTAACAGTATTTCTGTTGTGTTTAGTGTCATCTCAATAGCCCAAGCTTTGATTTATTTTTTTTTATAGTTTTGATGGAAAGGAAAGGATAAATTGAAAATATAAATGTTCATATATTTTCAACATATTAGCCATTATTGCATGCAGATTGGGTTCATTCATGGCCATTTATTCATACACAGACACATCTGAACAGAACTGCAAAACTATAAACAGAGTAAAAAACCAACAAACAGGACAATGATAAACAGGAAAAGCCTTCAGGAGGTCTCTCTGCAAGTATTTTCCACAGCTCCTCTGGAGATGAGTGGCCCCTGCTCTGTGAAACTTTCCTGGCCACCACAGACTAAACATCAGGCTTTGGTAGGGTCTGGGCTGTAGAATTGGACCTGATTAAGGACAAGAAAGCAAGTTAGAAAAAGAAATAGAATAAATACATAGAGCTACTATTTATACCTGGATTTGAGGTCGTTTTGCTTTGTTCATACAAGAAAAGAAGTATACAAACCAGAGGCAGTTTATTCATTAATGGAAAATCTGTTTCCAGAGGTAAACAAGACCCTTAACCCCATGGGCACAGAAGGACAGAATGCCAGCTCCACTCTACACCTCACACACCCTACACTCCCCCTTTTCATCTCTCTAGACAACCTTTTGTAGACGGGCTGGGTACATAAGGAGCGCTAGAAATCCCACTGTAATCTGTGAACTTGTGTTCCCAAATACATGTAATAAATCCTATTAATTTGCCATACCCTCCATATCAATAAATTACCTTTTTCCAAGGGATGGGTCAGCAGCACGTTACAGCACAAAAGACCTTCTGAACAGTATTTTCAGTCTTCTGAATAAAATGGGGAGGCTACAAGCAACTACATAAATACAGAGCATCTGTTGCCTCCTACCTCAAGTGTGGGTATAGGGAGGCTAGAAACAAGTACAGACATACAGAGCCTTCCCATAGATTTCCTCCTTTCATGTGTGTGGGTGGGGGTGCCATGTGCACTCAAATCTTCTTCCCAGAGCAGGATTAGTTGGAGTTTTTGATTATAGCAAGGACCATGTGAAAGGGCAACACTACACAGTAATTTTGATAATTGTTTATCCACGTGCTCTATTGATGGAGAAGTATATGATGGAAATAATTTTTAGTTTCATGGAGAAAAAAAATAAAACATTATCTCAATCCTAGCAAAAATGTCATTACATTTTTAGTTCGTAATGATATGATAAATATATGTGATGCTCACATACCTAGAACGTGGAAAAGTAGTCCCAGATATTTTTCACAGTCATGCTCTTTTCATATTTCCGATGGTTTCGCAGAGGAAAAACAAAAAAAGAAAATTAGATCCATTAACAAATGCAGAAAATGAGAAAAATGTCTCTCAATGAAAAGTTATCTACTTCTAATAAGCACTACCAATTTTATTTCTCTTGCTTAAGCTTCAGTTTCATACTCTTACAGACATATTGATGTCAAAATTTTACTTCAAACACCAGCATGATTATCAATAAGGTATAACAGACAATGAAGTCAGAAGGCAGTCTCCTTCATGTACTGTTGCAGCTCAGAGGCTACCAATGGCATTTTATTCCCTAGAATCTGACTCAGGATGAAGAGCAAAAAGGATGTAAGACAGGAGGAAGAAACACAACATCAGGAAGTCATGGATTGATACCCTGGGAGACACAGTCAATATCTATTTCCTTTTTAATCAAAAATATGCATTTTCTGCAGATCTTTCGAGGAAATTATACTTCAAAAGGATACATGCAAAAGTATTGTTCTTCTGCGCTTTTTCATGAGTTGACTCAAGGAGACTTGCAAAGAGATGTTTTCTGTGTCTTTGGGGTTTTTTTTCAGCTGATTAACATCAGAACATGGGTAAAACATCATCGTATACAGTATCATAGAGAGATCTGCCAGCTCTGAAGAATGACAAAATATCAAAAAGTCACGGCAAATTGTCTTTCTCAACTTTTTTTCTTTATTCAGAGAGCCATTCTTGTGAAATGAGTATGATGCTAGTATATCAGGATCTCAGTTTGTATTTCTCTGAGGCTACCTGCACTTACTATCAAGGGGGTGTTCACTTCTCCCTTCAATTTTTCTGAGTAAAAAAGGGATCTTCTTCCCCTCTCTCATTCTGTTTCTTCCAAAGAAAGTCTTAGGCCTTGTTAGAGCTTCCTAAAGCCATGATGTACCCTTGTTCCTGGTAAAACTAGCACTAAATGAACATGCTTGGATCTTGTGAAGAGGTGACTTGAATTTGTGTGTTTATTTCACCGTCAGGCCCCAGAGGATTTGTGTACGTCTGTAAGATCACAGCAAGCATTTGCACTAGGGTGATGTTGATATTTACAGAAGCATCAAAGTTCGCAGCTGTCTGTCTGTTCATAGATAATCAATAAATCATAAGTCAGCTCTGGTGATTGTGCATGCCAAGTAACAAGTCATCAACATCTAAGCTATTAAAGATAGTGCACTATTTTTGAAGTGGCTTAAGAACTGTGAATCTGTTCTCATTAAAAGAAGGAAACAGGAGGGGGGGGTGGGGAAATAAGAAACTCCATATATAAAACATTAGTTGCTGCCATTGCCAGCTCTGGCCAGGAAATGCAGAAATGTTTGTGAATGAGAAGAGAGCTGTTCCCAGTAAAAAAAAAAAAAGCTTAAAAAAAAAAATCTGCATGATCTCTAAACTGCCCTACTTGTCATCGCTGACAGATCTGAAAAATGAAAACCACTTTCGACATTTACTAATCCTAGACTACCAGATGGTGTATGGCACTTCCAGACCAATGTGATGGGGAAGATAGGAACAGTTGGAAAGCAAAGCAGATCACAGTTGTAAGCATCCTCTTTTGTCATTCTGACCATTTGCCACTTCATAAATTAATCAATCTGATTTCCGATGTATGGATGTAATTTTACTGAAAATCAGACTAGGATAAATGGATCTTGTTCTGCATCCCAGCTGAAAATAAACGCAATTCTGCGAGACTCCGGCGTCAGTTGTTTACCTCCGCTGGCTCCCTTCTGACACAAAGGTATTGATGCTCTAAATTAGTGTTAATGTTTTGCAGGGATTAATTCATATTACTAAGTGACTTTGCAATAAACAGCTAAAAGTGCAAAACATTACAATTCTATTTCCCAGACTATAATTTTCTGCAGCAATAGAAACGCATTAGTGCTGGCTTTGACTTCCCTTCTGCTAAATAAGGGCGTGTTCTAATGCATTTCTGAATCTACTGTATCTCGTTCTTCTGGGGTAGTTCTTGACTTCTTTCCAACTAATGAAACACGGGCAAATGCTGACGATCTGAAATCCAGAATTTCACACAACATCTAGGACCTTCCCTCAAGATGGCACTACTGAACTGCTTCACGTACCCCTGAACCCTTATGTAATCTTGTTTATACAGCATCAGGGTCATTTTAAAGCTAAGATCACACGATGTTAATTTGGCCAATGATTTTCATTTTCGTTTTGGCAACATGCCTTCTTTATGTCCAAGCACAGACATTTAAATGCAGTATTTTTGTGCAAGCTCTGCCAATAGTCTCATAGTCAGGGAACACTTGTTAAAAAATAGCCAGGATTATACTTTTTTTGATTTGCCTTAGAAATCATGAACTCCTCTGGAATCTGCTACACAGGTTTGTGTGCATCAGATTTACAGGCTGAGGTTCTGGATCTTTGCCCTAACATGTGAATTGAAAAGAATGATACAAAGTAATGGGAAGAATTCGGGGTGGGGTGTGGTGGGGGGAGGTTTCGGTACCTGGGACTAGACAGAGCCCCTACACACAGCATTCTACCTCCCCACTTATGCAGGAAAGCACTTGCCTTTCCACCATCCTACCAACACCTCCTGAAATGCTGTGTAGAAATCACAGGTCATACAGTATCTAGAGGTGAAAGGTCTGGAGCAATGTCATTACTTCTCCTCTCATGTCAAGCTTCACAAGAAATCGTCCACAAAGTTCCCCCACGCTGGCCTGACTTTTGCAAATGGACACAGCCTTCCAGACTGGGAGCTTTGGTACGAAGCAAACCTGGGCTATGATCGGTAGAAGCAGTCCTTGGGAAACAAATGGCTATTTGGTCTTTTCTGACTTTCAACAGTTGTTTTCAAAATGCCTCTCTCTGAGATGGCAGCTCTCTCAAATAATATTGTGAAGAAATATTTTTCTGTAGGGAATTCTATAGAGGATTTCTACATATTTTGGGATGAGACATTGAGGAAAACCTTACTGATGAGCTGTAGGAAGCAACAGAGAATGTCAATGAACTATAGGAAGAAACTGAGATAATATAATTTGCGTTAGCAATCACCTTATAAACCTCTGGAAAGAATTTGGTTATACTTTATTTGAGTCTTGGAGGAGATGAAATGAAATTTTCCTCATTGCCAGACTAAAGAACCTTGCCGTGCTATGCTATGCCGTGCCTTGACTAACTAATTCATCATAGGAAAACCTCGTGTGCACACCTATGAATAATGTGAAATGATCTGAACAGCACAGAACTGTGGAGTAAGTTTTCATGCTGTGAAAGATGGGTAGCAGCATAAGCACAGACTCTGTTCAAAACACCTAACGTTTTCTTACTTTTAAATGTTCCCTTTTTAAAGGGTAGTTGAAATCCTAGGTTAAGAAAGTTGGTTAGACTGTTATTGTTTTCAAAGTTGCAGCAATCTGCAAGAAGGGAATAGACTGGTGTGGGTCTTCCCTGCTATGTGGCACTGACACAGCTCAGTCTATGCTTAGCATGAAGTTGGTTCCATTTGTATTGGACTTCTGGGGTCAGGTCCTGAGGAACCGAAAGCTGGTCTGCTTTTTTCTTGCTACTCTGTCACTTGGTTTGATAAGGTACATCACCTCTCCTTCAAAAGTGTTCCCTTCCCACAGCTACAATTCCAGAGATCTCAAATTGTTACAAACAGGCCTTCCTGACTGTATGTGATCGTGACATATAGTGGTACGCGATACTGTGTTTTCCTCTCCAAGTAATGAAAAGTTGTGTTTTCTGAATCTGATCAAGTACTTGTGAACAGGTGAGTACTGTCCATTACATGTTCCACAGAACAGATCGATTGAGACATCTAACCAGCTTTTGGAGTATGGGGGCGTGTGTGGAAGAAAAGGAGTATTGAGCTGCATTTTGTTTCTAACAAAAGCTCAGATTCCAAACACAAGGTTAAAAACTCGCATTGTCATTCCTGAGCTTTTTCGGTGAAGGAAGTTCCCAAAGAAATCCTTTTAACTCTCTCTTTGTGTGGAAAAAGATCAGTATTTCTGAGCAACAATGGTAAGAAGCACTGTGACTGAAAGGTCTAGCTGATGTCAATATAAGCTTGCATTTTTTTCATCGATGCCGGTGGTGGTTCACTCATGAACTATTGGAAGTGATGACAAAAACAAACCATGTTGTCTTGCTACTCACTGAATGCAATGAGTAGGCTTAAAATGAAGAGTGCTGTGTTGCTTACTGGGCCTTCATCCCAAAAGCATGCATGCATGTGCTGCACTTCACAAACGTGGACCTTCTGGCTGATTTATGTAAGGCCATTTTGTAGAGGTTTGTTTCAAAATTGAGACCCTGCATCTAGTATGGATGAGCTGGAGGACATTCATTACTGATTAGCTGCTTCACTAATCAGAGGTGTTATTGATTGCTTGTGTTACTGGTGTGCTCGCAATGTCCTAAATGCCAGCCTTAGAAGGCACAGTCCCTCTTGCAAAGTGTAATGGGCTGAAAAGATAGGAACCAAGGGATGAAGGGTAAGGGAAGAAGGCAGATGAAGCATGGAGAACACAAACATAGGCACACTTCCAGTCTTCCAACACTTCCTGTTCCTTTTGCTCTGGGAAACCAGGGAAATTATTGCAGAACATTTCTGACTGTATGAACAAATAACAATTTCAAAGTTTGGAAAAACGAGACTCAGAACCTCAGCTTAAAAAAAAATCTTTCCAAACGCATCATTACTATCTTAGAACAACATTTTCAGTCCCACTGATCTATACATATTACACCTGTCTGCTGTTTTCCCAGGCTCTCTAACCTTCCTCTTCCCACTCCCTGGGCTTCATTGCTTGGCTGTGTTTTAGTAGCTTAATGAATGGTTCCTCTACTATCCATACTTTTGGTAAATATTATCTAAAATTTAGAGATAAGAAGTAAAAAAGCAGAGAAAAAAAATAAAAACTAAGTAAATCTTTGCATTTCAGCCAATTCAGGCCTATGAATAGAGCTTCTAAAAATAGCCCACTCTTAATATATTGAACAGTTCCTTCCGCTTAGAATATAATAGATGCCAGTGAAAGGTGTAAGAAAGTGAACTTCTAATTGCTAAATCTGTCACATCCACGCATGTATGGAATGCCTCCACTTCGGTGTTCTGCAGCAGCGCAGCATGAAGTAACATAGTAGGAATTTCTGGCGAATGAATGGACTTACAGGAATGGACGTGGGCACTTAATAGATGTATGATATGTCCGTTTGCTCCTGATGAGAAAGCAATATTCACATGTCCAGGCAGAAGTAAGAAAGGGCCCGGCAAGCTAGGCTTTCACAGCAAAGCAGCTACACTGCTAGATGGAATCTAATCAATGCAAGCCTGCTTACAGGAAGGTTGACATCAAAACACAACAGCTGAAGTGTAGCAGATGGCTAGATCTGAAGGAGATGTAAACAGAGGCTGAATAACTAAGCATTGCATTCTGCAGATGTCAAAGTTTCCAGGCTGTAAAAAGTTTCGTCTAAGCGCTCCCCAGAAAGCTCTCTTTGGTTCTGGCTACCTAAACCCCGAACTCTACCCACAATCTCTCCGTGTGATAACTCAAAGGTACTGATTTGTCTGTTGGGGGATGGCTAGCTGTACAAGGCCACGATGCTGCAGAGTAGTTCTGGCCTGAAGCAAAGTTCTGAGTGAGCGGGACAGTATGTATGTTAACAGGTCCGTGTGACCTTGTGGCTGAACACTAGATGAAAACAGGAGGCTGAACATCTGTGCCTGGACGGTCAGATAGGTTGTAACCAAGCCATAACAGAAGATACTAACCTACGTAATGCCTAACCAATCACTACTTGCAAAAACAAGATGTTATCCAATCATGTAATGACACTCAAATTGCTGTAATGTAACTAAAAAGTATAAAATCATATGCAGTTCCTGCAAGTGGTAGAGACAATAAAAGGTAGTCACTACCTTCGGTCTCCCAGTGTCTTCTTTTCCGACAAATGGCACCCGAACAGGGACCTAGATTTGGACAGTGGTCAAAGACGTTGAGGTGGGCAGACCTGGATGCAGCGACAGGTGACCAAAGATTCACGAATAAAAGAATCCGGGTCCTGGGTGTCGGACCATTATCGAGCCCGGCTGCTACGTGCTGCCGAACCCTGAAGGGCTGCAA
>VXBZ01006757.1:862-18708 GCA_013399135.1 Heliornis fulica
TGAGGCCCTGAGCAAGCTGATCTAGTTGGGGGTGTCCCTGCTTCTTGCAGGGGCGTTGGACTGGATGACCTCTGGGAGTCCCTTCCAACTCCTGCATGGGGGAGTAGAGACACCTGTCATCACCTGAGATGCCCCCAGGGCCAGGAAGAGGACCATAGGATAAAGTGGGGCTAGAAAGATGCAAGTTCAAGGCTTATCTGAACAAGATGCCCTTTGAGAAGGTGAGAGGATGAGTTTGCTCCCAGAATAAGAGCTTTACTCTGATCTTACAAGCTCTTTGTCAGGATTCTGGAGAAGCTGGTGAGGATGGATCCAATCAGGTCCTCACCAAGGGCTTGATGGCCATGCATCAAATCAAGGCAAGTTAGGGAGCTGAGCACCAATCTTTTCAGCTGCAGTGCTCTCCTAGACAAGGCTGGGGCTGATGGTACTCCAAAAGACTTAGAAAAAAAAATCCACCAGGACTGCAATGCATGACCTGGAAGGACAATTTCCTCCTGGACCCTGTGTCTAGATGAGACCCTAAGTCATGAGCATTGATTACCTTGATGTTACTCCAGATGAACTACATGCTTTTAACACCTGATTTCTGCTTTCTTATTCTGTGCCATCACTGTGGTACATCACAAATGTATCCAATCTCATTTTATATTAATTTATGGTCATTAGCTCACTGCCAGGTGCCACCATGTGCTGAGCTTGCCCACCCAGATATTCATCACATTAGGCAGTGCAGGACAATTTAAAGTCAAGCTAAGCCAGTCCATGTCCTGGCTTAGTTTGACCCTGGGTCTGAATATCAAACTAAACTTTGGATCTTTGCAACCACTGAGTGCAAATCTGAGAGGGATCTGCAAGGTTCATACTTCAGGGTGGAAAAGCACATCCTTCTCCCTGTGACATGTCACATTTGGCCTGGAAAATTTGCTTTTCTCTAGGGAATCAAGATTCATCTGTAGTCAGTTCATGAGTCAAAAATAGGTCAGATCTTGTTTTCCCCCAGGGTTCTGGGAATTTTTTTTTCTCTTTGTGCTGGAAAAAAGCCTCCATTGTAATCCAGGAAGTTGAACTTCAGATTTCCCTGCATGTACTGCAGGTTGAGCATCCACCTACATGCTTGCCTGTGGCTGCTTGTCCCCTAAAATTCCATCACTTGGGATGAAGAGGCTGGAGTTGACTCTCCTCACTGCAATCCATCTGGAAAACCCCCAAATTTCCAGGGGAGTGTCCAGGACCAGAGCAGCTTCAGCACCTGCACATTCACTGGAGCTTCACTGGAGTTCAGTGGGATGCAAAGCCATCCCCATCTCTTCTGTGACTCTTAACTGTTGGCTGTTGCTAAGCTACCCAGGGCTATGCAAACTCCCTTCCCTAATCCATGGGGTGGGGAGAAGGGGGGTGCCTGCAAGTGGGCAAAGCCTGGGAACACGCTGCTTGGAGAACAGTCGAGGATGCAGATGCAGGTTGCTGCATAACATTACTGGGATTTATAAGCCAAAATTAATCTGGGGATGGGAGGCATGAGAAAGCAGGTAAGGATGCTCAAAGATGTGTCTTTTTAGATGAGGAAGGCTTTAAAGAGCTTAGCCCCTTGCTGTAAAAACAAAATCAAATGCTGTTATGTAACTCCCAATCCCTCTAAAGCTTCTAACACATCCCTTGAAAATAAAAAAAAACAAAAAGGGGAAAGGTTTTAATCTGGAAAACCCCTCAACCATTGAGGAATTTCACCTTAAAAGAAAAAAGCAAACAAAAAAACCCCCAAACAAACCCTAAAAACCAGAATTTCAAGCAAAGCAAATAAAAACATATCCTGAACAGGGCCAACGAGCCATAGAGCCGAGCTGGGACTCTTCACCTCCCACCACCACTGGTGTCTCCTCAAAGGGTGCAGGTTGGAGCCCACCAACATTGGGGCAGACCCCTGCATGCTTTGCCTGAAAGTTTGTTTTGGTGAGGACTTTTTCCACTACTTTTTCTTTTCCTACAACCACTACTTAGTGAATAAAACCTAATCAATACTCCTGATAAAGATTCCTAGGCAGTGGGACGGAAAAATACAGCTCAAAATTATCATTATCATGGCAGGATTGATTGTCCCTCCAGCAACTCTGCTCCAAGAGACCTGGGCTTCAGCTCACTACTCTGACCTTTTGGTTAGGTCAAGCTGGTTATGGCCTTGGACATGTGTTAACCCCAGTTCATGTCACCCACCCTGCAGATGCCTTCCAAGCATTAGCAAAGCATCGACCAAGCCAGACAGCCCCAAGACACTGCCAGCTGCAGCCTGAGACAGTCCACCATCACCTCAGTGCCTAATTAATACTTTCTTTTCCCTGAAAACTAATGTTTACAGTGTTTATATAAAGCCATACCATCTCTTGGTAGGTGTTTTCAAGAGCAGAGTTCGGACTGGCTTCTGACAGAGGAAGAGCAGCCATATTAGCTCGAGTGTGGAAAGTTTATCTTTGTGTCTCCAAGCAGGGAATTTTGGGGGTATTTCTCACTGGAGATTTTTTTAATTTGACAGACTTTTACAGCAAGTGTTTTCTGTCTCTGGAGCAACACTGTGACATTAGCACAGATCACAGAGGGCCTCGCAGTGGGGGAAGAACCATCTTCCCTGGATAACTGGGCTCCCAGCTCTTCTGTCATGGCCACAAATGAGCAATTAATGCACAAACCACCATCAGATAAATCCAGAGTGAATAGCACCAGCAAGGGGCCTGCAGGCTTCTGTACACAGATGAGTGATGGCATTTGAATAGCATTTACATTTATGCTGGTGTGGCTGTAGCAATTGCTTCGTTTCTCAATAGAGCTTTTCAACAGAGCATCACTGGCTTGGGGTGGTGTGAAGTCTTCTGCTCCTGCCAGACTGCTCTGGGAGCAGTCACAGCTGCTGCAGGGACCATCCAAAGGTCTGATGGCAGTCCTGTACCTTGTCTTGTATTGCTGATACATTGAGAAATGTGTTGGTGCTGAATAATAGATTTGTCAAGGTTGGAAAAGACCTTCAAGATCAAGTCCAGCTGTCAGATGTAACCACTAAACCGAAGCAACAAGCTCACCCATTTTTTGAACACCCCCAAGAACAGTAACTCCACCACCTGTCTGGGAAGCCTGTTCCAATGCTGAACCACTCTTTCAGTGAAGAATTTTTTCCTAATGCCCAATCTAAACCTCCCCTGGCACAACCTGAGACCATTTCTCTTGTCCTGTTTTATGTGTAACAGGTACAGAAGGAAATGGTGTCCTTACCCACTGAAGGACAGCATTGGGAATGGATGTCCTCAGCTGGGAACAGAGTTTGAAGAGGTTTTGGGACACATGATGGACAATGTACACCTACCAAAGAAGGGAAAAATCTACAACAATTACAGTTTTGGGAGCAAGAAGGGTTTTTTCTTTTGTTTTGTTAAAACACCCACCTAACACAGAAAGTTGCTGGGACAGATAAAAACCCAGCACCCAGTGAGCACCAAGTGCTCCAGGTTCTCCCTGTGCAGCTTCCTTGTGAAGATTGAAAACCCCAAAATTGGTCTCATGGAAGAAAACTGCTGTACTCAGCAAAGACCAGGTATCAGCAAGGAACCTGAGGATGGGCTCGTTTGCCCAAACAAGTTCCTGCTCCANGCTGTCAGATGTAACCACTAAACTGAAGCAACAAGTTCACCCATTTTTGAACACCCCCAAGAACAGTGACTCCACCACCTCTCTGGGAAGCCTGTTCCAATGCTGAACCACTCTTTCAGTGAAGAATTTTTTCCTAATGCCCAATCTAAACCTCCCCTGGCACAACCTGAGACCATTTCTCTTGTCCTGTTTTATGTGTAACAGGTACAGAAGGAAATGGTGTCCTTACCCACTGAAGGACAGCATTGGGAATGGATGTCCTCAGCTGGGAACAGAGTTTGAAGAGGTTTTGGGACACATGATGGACAATGTACACCTACCAAAGAAGGGAAAAATCTACAACAATTACAGTTTTGGAGCAAGAAGGGTTTTTTTTTTTTGTTAAAACACCCACCTAACTCAGAAAGTTGCTGGGACAGATAAAAACCCAGCACCCAGTGAGCACCAAGTGCTCCAGGTTCTCCCTGTGCAGCTTCCTTGTGAAGATTGAAAACCCCAAAATTGGTCTCATGGAAGAAAACTGCTGTACTCAGCAAAGACCAGGTATCAGCAAGGAACCTGAGGATGGGCTCGTTTGCCCAAACAAGTTCCTGCTCCAGTAGTTGGTACCTCCAGGACACTACCAGAGGCAACCTTAGCACAAACAGCAATGATCACCCTGCTTTTGTCCCATGTTTAATGGGGATGGGGACAAACAGGGATCACAAGCTGCAGCAACACAGCAGAACTGAAGAGGAGAGAACTCTCTCTGTATTCAGGTTCTGAAGGACTGGTCCAGAGGAGGCCACAAAGATGATAAAGGGGCTGGAGCACCTTTCCTACGAGGACAGGCTGAGAGAGTTGGGGCTGTTCAGCCTGGAGAAGAGGAGGCTCCGGGGAGACCTTCTAGCGCTCTGCCAGGACCTCAAGGGGGCCTACAAGAAAGATGGGGAGAGGCTGTTCAGTAGGGCCTGTTGTGACAGGACAAGGGGTGATGGGTTTAAAATAGAGGGAGGGAGATTTAGATTGGAGATTAGGAAAAAGTTCTTTCCTGTGAGAGTGGTGGAGCACTGGAACAGGTTGCCCAGGGAGGTGGTGGATGCCCCTGGATCCCTGGAGACGTTCAAGGCCAGGTTGGCTGAGGCCCTGAGCAAGCTGATCTAGTTGGGGGTGTCCCTGCTTCTTGCAGGGGGGTTGGACTGGATGACCTCTGGGAGTCCCTTCCAACTCCAGCCATTCTATGATTCTATGACTCATTGGAACACAGATACATGCTCCATCCACACTCCCAAGGGAGCTCAGCCACCACGGCAGAGGGGCATTCCTGGACCCCCAGATGATGACCTGCACTCAGCAGCCAGCACAGCAAGCAGAATGTTTGGTTTAACTCATATTTGTGTCTCTGGTTTGTGAGCCTGAGGTGAAGTGTTCCCAGCAGCAGATTTAGACCCGCCGCTGTCTGGCAGAAGCCCGGCCACAAGCCCACGAAGGAGCAGCCAAGAGGGAATGAAGACAAAGCACTGGGAGGTTTTGATGGACGACAGGCAGAGCTGCCTTCAGTCTGAGCCTCTCCTACAATCCACAAACGAAGGCACAAATCAATGCAAAGTGTTTGAACTGCAGAAAGAAAGAAAAAAATCAACACATCCATCACACTCAGACACACGCCTGTTCGAGTCCAAACCCTGGCAGCAGCTGGATTAATGCAAACTGGGATGTTGTAACAGGACACCAGGTCCCTCTCCTTTTTGTAAGAAGCAAACACTTCCCAGCTGCCTTCATCACCATGAAACAGAAATTCTCCCAACACACCTTAAAAGAAAGAATTTGGCCCCACTTTAAGGGAGGAATGCTGAAAGAATGAGTGCTGCACCCTGGCTGAGGGGGGAGACTGGGTCTGAGTTAGTTACTGAAGCAAAGGTGTGAGCATTTGGTAGAGGAAAAAGTGGAAATGACTCTACAGAAAAGATAAATAGGTTACAGAAAAGGTTACAGACCTGAGCTCTGCTCTCAGCTGCTTCATGGAGTCTTGTACCTGTGTGATCCATGGGATACAGCTCCAGTTTAAGCTAAAGGAGGGAAGGGGTAGGTTGGATATCAGGGGAAGTTCTTCATGGAGAGAGTGGTGAGGGGCTGGAACAGGCTGCCCAGAGAGGTGGGGGATGCCCCAAGCCTGGAGGTGTTCAAGGCCAGGTTGGATGGGGCCCTGGGCAACCTTGTCCAGCTCCAGGCCTGGTGGTTGGTGTCCCTGCCTGTGGCAGGGGGGTGGAACTCGATGATCCTTGGGGTCCCTCCCAACCCAGGCCAGTCTGTGTGATTCTGGGATTCTGGAAAAAAACCCTTCTCTTCAGTGATTAGCTCTTCAGTGATTAGCTCTTCACCAAGAGGCTGAATGAGGAGTCCCTCAAATGTCTGCCAGTCTTGCTGAAAGAACAAACTCTGAAGTTAGCCTCAGGGACACTTGATGCTCCTCACAAGGAGCATCATGATGTGGAGCACCAGCTCCCTGAAGTTCCATGCACATCACAGCTGTTTGAAGGCTTAACCCAACATGTACCACATCCAGGACCAGGGTATGTCAAGCCTTCCCTGTCCTTCTCCTCTGCTGCTGATTTGTGGACTGACAGTGCTGCTCCCTCCACAGAAAATGCTCCAAACAAATGGAAGCTCAACAGTTCTGGATGCAAAGAAAAAGCTATTTTGTTGTTTTACCAGACTGCTGGAAATTGCAGGGAGCATCTAAATATGTAAGATAGAGCTCTGATTCCATGTCATTCTCACAGACATGCACCCACATCAGCATCTCTTCCCATCATGCCCAGGGCTCACTGTCTATTATTCCCTTCCCACCAACATGGAGCCCATTAGGAAGGAGAGGAAAAACAGCTGCCAGGCTCTGCTGCCTCAAAACTCTTCCTGAGCATCCCATGCTCACCTCAAAATCTGCATCTTGATCCTCTGGTGTGGATCCTCTTGATCCTCTGGTGGTACTTATGACAAGGGAGTGGGACACCTTCCTTCTGAGGCCAGGCTGAGGGAGCTGGGGCTCTGGAGATGGGAGGAGACTGAGGGGTGGAAACATTATTGTGTGATTTAATCCAGGTGATCCTGCTCAGGCAGGGGGTTGGACTAGATGATCTTTAAAGGTCCCTTCCAACTCCTGACATTCTGTGATTCTGTGATTCCTTTGCTACACATTTTCATTGTAGGAGATCCCAGTATCATGTTTTATATATATCTTTAAGTCTAAAGTCCTTTTCACCCCTCCAGAATACTTAGGAAATGACTAGAATAACTGTTTGCCTTTTTAACAAGAGCACATGTGACGACTCACTGCTGGGGAGAGCCCAGCAGCTGTGGACAGATGTGTCCTTAGGTCAATCCAAACCCTGTTGTCATTGGCCACCGTGACTCACCGCCTCCCTGACAGGAGCAGAGCATGAAGCTACATCTGTTATAGCAAACTAGACAAGGTCAGGGCACAGGATCAGACTCCAGCACAAAATCACACATACTGTTAAGCTACTGGTGGGTTATCCATCACAGTCAGAGGACAACAAGCAGCTGCCTGGACAATGGCCAGACCTTGGAGGTCTTCACAGGCTAAAGGATCCTTCCCAGGACACAGACTAGGTTTGGTCACCCTGTTTTGGAGAAGAAAATTGAAGCATAGGGACAAACCTATGCTATGGTGTCAATAACTTCTGTCTCATGTTACTTATGACAATGGTACAGTCAAAAACCCTTGGGCTCTTCTGTGACATCTCCCTTACTTACTATACTCCCTTACTTACCTTACTATAGACCTTGTCCCAAACGAGAGCATCGCCAAGAGTGGAAGTCATCTCAACAGAGAAGGGGACAGAGAGGCTTGAAGAAGGAACATTGCCTTCTGTATGGAAAGCAGACACCAAGCAGACACCATAAGCTCCAGGAGCTGATGGGAGTATGAGCCCTTGAGTGCCATCTCACTGCTCTGACTGGAGGTCAGTGGGTGGCTGCACTGCTCCTGGCTGAGGGCAAAGCTTGCTCACCCTCAGGACAGTTCTGGAAGAGCTGTAATGAACCTCCCTCCCTTGTCCCCCTCCACATTGAACCAACACTTTGCCACCTTCAGTGCCTGAAGTGCTTATATAGAATCACAGCATCAGCACTGTGGTTGGAGAAGACCTCTAAGATCACGAAGTCCAATCGTTAACCTGGCACTGCCGGGCCCACCCCTGAACCACATCACTCAGCACTATGTCTTTAAAATCCCTCCAGGGATGGTGACTCCATCACTTCCCTGGAGAGCCTGTTCCAATGCTTGACAAAAATTCCAGTGAAGAAAGTTTTCCCAATATCCACCCCAAAACATGAGAACATTCTTTAGAGCAGTCCCATGACTCCTTCTCCACTCACTGTTGACTCCCCAGCAGGGCTCAGGGATCAGTCAGGGAGTGGTGACTGGTGTATGAGAGTGAATTGTGTAGCTCAGCATCAAAGGTCCTGTATGTTCCTCTTTTAGACTTTATCTCCCAATATCTACATCAAATCATAGAATCCTAGACTGGCTGGAGTTGGAAGGGACTCCCAGAGGTCATCTAGTCCAACCCCCTGCAAGAAGCAGGGACACCCCCAGCTAGATCAGCTTGCTCAGGGCCTCATCCAACCTGGCCTTGAACGTCTCCAGGGATCCAGGGGCATCCACCACCTCCCTGGGCAACCTGTTCCAGTGCTCCACCACTCTCACAGCAAAGAACTTTTTTCTAATATCCAATCTAAATCTCCCTCCCTCTATTTTGAAACCATCACCCCTTGCAGTTCTACAGGCAGTTCTTGGGCACAGAGACATTTTTTGGCCTGGTAAAGGAAGAAAAAAGGGTTTTGCAAACACTGATATTTACATTCACAGTCTCTGTGAATGGTTGGAGGAAAGAAAATGGTTGGAGGAAAGTGTTGGGAGGAAAGAAGAGTGTTTCCATGGACTGGAGGAGCAGAGAGGATTGATACTGTGGTGGCTCATGTGGGATGTGGACATACAGGGGCTGGAGAAAAGGAAAGGCACAGTGGTAAGAGCTGTGTGACACTATGTGATTGGTGGGCAACCATGTCACCAAACCACCCCACTGGGCCAAGAGCCTGGGTGGTCCATCACACAGCAACCTTTCTGCCTCTGACAGGTGCCTTGCTGCACCTATGTCAACTGTCAAACTCAGAAGCCCCTTGTGAGCTTCTGACACAAAAGCACGAGGGGACCACTGGGGAGAGGAGGGATGGAGGGAAAGCAAGAGGCCCCATGTGCAGGCTGGACCATGGAAAGGAGAGCAGCAAGCAGGCACTGGGGGATTTTTGTGAAATGCTTTGTGGAGGAGCAGAGTGATGGGACCACAGGACATCCGTGGGGAGGAGAGCTGTCTGGCAGAGCTCACAGTGGGGTGGATGGGGCAGATGGGGCATGTCTGTGGGGACAGCCTGATTTTGTATCTCCTCCTGTCATCTAAGCTGGCCAGACTGGGGAAAAAAAACATGCAGAGAGATTTTCAGTGTGCTGCCTGTCACCATGGAAACCCACTTCCCAGCATTCCAGCTGGCCAGGGATGCCACAGGAGAGGACCAACCCCTGGGGAGGGCATGGGCAGGAGGAGCAGAAAGGGTTGGGCCTGATTCTGAGGACTCTGTAAATAGGGCAGGATCATGCTCTGTGCACCTCAGCCACTGGAAGTGTGAGTCAATCCCTGCATTACCCATGGCACTAGTGGGAAGGCTGGGCAGCCTCTGAAGAGCCTGAGAGGAGATCCTGGGAGACAGGAGGTGGAAAGGTGTCAACCAGGTTTCCTGTCAAGTGATATTAGGTCATGAAGAAGTCCCTTTGGTCACTGACTCCAGAGTTACCCACCCTGGGGTATCTGCTCCTGGAGAGATGACTGGAGACCTCTAGCTCAGGTCAGCCACAGCAGGGGCAGAGACAAGTGTTACAGATGAAATATCCAGATCAAGTATCATTTTTAGCATGGCACCATACACACCCATCTCCACTGTCCCCATGGAACTGCCCATCATGGTGCCCTTCTAAGGACAGCTGGTCTCTACTGCCCACCCCACACTTGAGGCAACACTGGCCTGGGCACAGAAAAAAAAACCCCAAACACCCCAAAACAAACCCCAAAGGTTGCTCAGAAGGAGCAGTACAAACCACCATCTTCCACCTCCCATCTCCCAGGAAGGTGGTGTAGGAACAATGGACCTGCAGTCCAAATCCCTTGTTCACAGTCTCTCTCCCCTCCTCAACTAGCTGATGTAAAGCCCTTGCAGGATCAGGTCTGCAGGGAAAGGAGTCTTGGGGCACCACTGTTGTCTCTTGGAGGTGTGGGAGAAAGGCTGGGAGGTGGTAAAACCCACCTTAAACCGTGCACATGGCTTGAGGTTGATGCTCAGCAGCCCTCGAGGGAAACTGAGCCCACACTTGAGCAACATTCCCATTTTGTAGGTGTTTTTCTGAGCATGTTTCAGGGTGGCTTGTGGGTTTTTTTATTATTTGTTTTGCTCTGTGTCTTATTTATTGTGTGTTTGCTGCTGTGTTTTACCAAACTGCAAGAAATATGTAAACAGCAAATGATCAAAGCAATATATCTCTTATATCTAAAAGCAGGCAAGCCAGATGGAGCTGATTAATGAAGATGTTTAGCAAGACTGGAGTTTAGCTGGTATGCAAACAGGTTGTTCCCAGAAGCATCAATCTAATCCAATAAACAGTTTGTGGGGGTGTAAGAAACGCTGCTTTGTTCCCTCCTTTCCATTACAAAGAGCTGAGCAAAACTTTTGTTGTTGCTATTTAATCCTGACGAGAGGTTTTGAATTAAAAGGCCCGAAAGGTAATTCTCTGCCTGCACTGGAAACATCCTTGTTTGCATGTCTTGATCCTGTTGCTTAAGGCAAAAGAGTATCTAAAAACCAATTCGGTGCTCAGGCTCTTTTCTGAGGCTGCCAACAAGGGAGCTAATTATGGCCAATAGTAATAGTGCTGCAAACCGGCCTGCAACCAGCCAAGACTCCTGCTCTGTATCAGATGACAATTCAGGATGTTATGTCAGCTTTTATTTTTATTCTACAAGATATTACCAGACATAAACCTCTATAATGCCCCAAGTGACAGCCTGTTCAATCACTCTGCACTGTGATCCACCCCATAACTCAGATTTACAGGCCAGCTTTATGCCACAGATTATTGATCGATTATCTGGCTCGGGTTGTTGCTGTCTGTGATGCCAGGCCCTGCTTGGCCAGCAAGGACAGAGGAGCTGGCAGCCTCCCCTGGGACAGCATGGACATAAGCAAACCCCCCAGTGGGCATCATGCTTATGGGGAGAGGCTGAGGGAGCTGGGGCTCTTCAGCTTGGAGGAGACTGAGGGGGCACCGCGTTGATGTCTGTAAATATGTAAAGGGCGAGTGTCAGGAGGATGGATCCAGGCTCTTCTCAGTGGTGGCCAGTGATAGGACAAGTGGAAATGGTTCCAAACTGGAACATAGAAAGTTCCATCTTAATAGAAGGAGGAACTTTTTCCCTGTGAGGGTGCCAGATCACTGGGACAGGCTGTGAGAGACGTGGAGTCTCCTTCTCTGGAGACATTCCAGGCCAATCTGGACACATTCCTGTGGGATCTACTCTAGATGATCCTGCTCAGGCAGGGGGTTGGACTGGATGATCTTTAAAGGTCCCTTCCAACTCCTGACATTCTGTGATCTGCAGTTCCTAGAGGCCACAGTGACGGGGTCCAGTCACCACCAGCATCCACCAGCAGAGAGAAGAGCTGTACCTGAGCTGTGTGGGGAGGATGAGGTGGCTCTGTTTGCATTTCAATCAGCTGCAGAAATGGACACTGGGGACAAAACAGCGATTCAGGTCTCATTAAATGTGTTGAGCTTCCAATTTCTGCATCTGAAACAAAAAGAGGATGTGGTGGGTTTACCTAGAATGGAGGCCAGGTGCCCACCAAGCTGCTCCATCACTCCCATCCTCAGCAGGACAGGGAAGGGAGGGAAACTAAGATGGAGAAAGCAAACCCCAAACTCATGGGTCAAGGTAAAGGGAGTTTAACAGAGAAAAAGGCTGTCTACAAACACCCAGCATTGAGAGCTGCTGTGGGGAAAATTACCTTCACCTCAGCCAGACCCAATTCAGAGGAGGAAAAGGGATGGTTGCCATGCCCAGGTATCTCTGCTGGACCACACCTGTCCCAACAGCTGATGATCAGAGGTGATGCTCATGAAGAAGCTGTGGATTAGGTCCTTGGGATGGTCACAGAGGTGGCTACAGCTCCAACTGACACATGTGGCAGCAGAAGAAGGGATCAGGACCTCAGATCTGCCAGTGAGGAATCCTAAGCCAGCTCTTGTGGCAATATGACCTTCTTTGGAGATAGCAACACAAGGCTTCAGCTGCAAAATACACACAAGCTCATCAAATCTTCCCTTTCCTCCACTTCTTCTGTCAAAAAAAATTAATAATGAGATGAAGACAAGTGATGGCACTGTCCAGCTACTGACCATTCCTACTTCATCACCCCACAGTAGAGGATTTAGAGGACTTTATGAAGGATAAAGCCCCTTATTAGGTGTCCCTCCTTGCAGTGTTTATTATAAACCTGTTTTCAGCAGAGATCACTCAGTAACCACTGGATGATCTTTTG
This sequence comes from Heliornis fulica, assembly GCA_013399135.1. NCBI lineage: Eukaryota > Metazoa > Chordata > Aves > Gruiformes > Heliornithidae > Heliornis > Heliornis fulica. Next base: position 13,148 of record VXBZ01006757.1, read on the forward strand.
AGGTCCCTTCCAACTCCTAATATTCCATGATCTACCAGGTACTGTGGTCACACCAGGCTTCTGAGAGAGAGTGGAGATAGAGAGACAAATCCAGAGCAAGAAAACATCAGGATAACTTTATTTTCTGGAGCTACTAAAGGTCAGGCTTGATGGGGCTCTGAGTAACCTGATGATGTGAAGATGTCCCTGCTCACTGCAGGGGGTTGGACTAGGTGGCCTTTAAAGGTTCCTTTCAACCTATTGCATGCTGTGATTCTATGATTCTGTGATTTCATGGTTGCACCACCCCCTCTTACCACCTGTAGCTTGAAGCTCTTGACTCAATTCAGCTTCTTCCTCCAACTCCTCCTTCATTCCATCAAACACTGTACCTGAGCTGTGTGGAGAGGATGAGGTGGCTCTGGAGTATTCAAACTTTGGAGGAGTTTGAATACTCCTCTTTCAGCCAGCAAGTCACTCATCTGCACATCCCTCCAGACCCAAACCTCAGAAAAAAAACAGATGAGGATGCACAGGAAGAGGTTTTAGACTTTTATCTGCATAAAAATGAATAAATATGTCTTTTCCTTTAGTGAGGACCTGGACTGGGTTTGCCCCATGGGATGAAAAAAGGACAGACAAAAAAGAGGTAGAGTTTAAGGAGAGATGGGTGCAGGTGTATGTGCCTGTGGCTGTGTGTTCCCTTTCTGCAACTCCAGGAACAAACCACCCATTCTCAACTTTCAGATAATGTGAAACTTCAGACCCAAAATGACATGAGATTTGCCTGCATTATCCTCAGACATCCCGTGGTTGGGAAAGGTCAAAACTGTTTTAAAAACCACTTGTGTCCCACCTGTGCTGCAGAGCAGACATCTCCCCAGCTTCCTCAAGCTGCAGCAAGCTCTCAAACCAAATGGATCAATAATAGCTTTCAAAAATGACCCTCAAGAAATGAAAGGCTTGGCATCACACAGCCACTTAGGTAGCTGTAACTACAGCAAATTAACATGAAACTGAAGTTGGTCCCAGATGAAGGCAGAGCTCCCAGACTCTGGGCCCCCAGATGGCCTTTATGAAGTAAATTTATATAAAGTACCAGCAGTCCTTTGTGTTTCCTCCTTTAGCATTTTACTTTCAGTTGGCTTCCTTCCAAGTCTATTTTAACAGGTCTCCAGGATGTGGGGACAAAGCTGGTCAGTCAGGATTCTGTATATGGTTGCTGAAGATGCCAACAGTCATCTAAACTACACACTGGGTCCATTTAACAGAGGTGAGTGTGCTCAGAGGTTGGGTGGAGATCTCTTGGCTCCAACTTCCCAGCCCAGGCACTGTGGTCCCTGCTGTGAGTGTGTGGCAAGACCCAGATGAGATCTGATGGGCTTTTTGGTTCCTGAACAGCCACTTTGTATGGCCTTGACAAAACAACATGTCCTTGACAACATGGATGATGATGACAACATCATTGTGACAAACAGAAAGACAACATGGTGACAGGTGAAGCACAAGGACTCCATCCCCCGTTTCCCAGCTGTGCTCCATCCCTATTTGCTGTAAGCTCTGTGATGGGCCTCATCTCCCCACAGCTCCAGCTGCTCCCTGCAAAGGTTGGGTGGAGCAAAACACTGAATAAACCACCCACCAAAGACAGGTTTGAAACAGGCCTAAGCACATTATCCAGACCTGAGATCCAGACCTGGATCAGAGGGAAGCCAAGGTGTCCCCAGAAGCTGTCGCAGCGGTGGGGCGAAGGGCTGCGATGTCTGGGTTGTGCTCCTGCTTCTTGTGCTGCTGCTGGAGAAGCAGAAACCACAAGATGATCTTGAATTGTGTCAGGAGTTGGGTTGATGCTCATCCACAAAGGTGATGATGTGTCAAAGGCTCACCAAGGTCAGTGGCCAAAGCACTCTGGAGGGAAGGATCAGGTTGGAGATCAGAGGGAAGTTCTTCATGGAGAGAGTGGTGAGGTGCTGGAACAGGCTGCCCAGAGAGGTGGTGGATGCCCCAAGCCTGGAGGTGTTCAAGACCAGGTTGGATGGGCCCTGGGCAACCTTGTCTAGATGCAGGCCTGGAGGTTGGTGTCCCTGCCTGTGGCAGGGGAGTTGGAACTCGATGATCCTTGGGGTCCTTCAAGTGCTTTATGAGCACCCTGGGATAGTGGAGGGTGTCCCCACCCATGGCAGGGTAGTGGGACTAGATGGACTTTGAGGTCCCTTCCAACCCAAAGCAGTCTGAGATTTGATTTCATGACTCTGATAAAGCTGTGGGTACAACTGATTAGTGAATGGATCACCAAAGGACTTTTGGTGTGTGGAAATCCTGGGCTGATGTTACCCCAACTGCTGTGACACAGGGTGACCACTGACTGTCTTGCTCCCAGAGGACACCAGGATGAGGCAAAGGTCCTGGACTGAGACAGGAGCTCACCCACCTCCTTGCTTTAGGTTGTGGGTGAGCATCTCTGGCCACAGCAAGCATGTCCTTCACCCCCCACCCCCCCAGACCATGGCCCCTGGACAAGCCCTTCAGCATGGACAAACGCTGCCTAAATACAAGATAAAGGTGACCTCCATATTTTCACCACAGTGCAACGAGGAGATGGAACCCCTGAAGGGACAGCAAGCAGACCACTCAACACATCAATGTTGTCTACACTGACTTCTTCCCTCCTGGCTAGCAGAGGCCAAGGTGGGGGACTAGTGAGCCTCAGTTTCCCAAGCCTGTCAGAGCTGTCCCTCAGCAGTGGTCCCCAGTGCAGAGCACCAAATGGAATTTCCCCAAAAGTCTGGGAATGAAGAACTTTTTTTTTTCCCCTCAAAAACCACTCCTGTGATGCCTCCTGTGGTAACACCAAGGCCATTTTGGTCCATGTTGCAGAATCACAAACACTCTGTAGGGGTGATGGTTTTAAAATAGAGGGAGGGAGATTTAGATTAGATATTAGAAAAAAGTTCTTTCCTGTGAGAGTGGTGGAGCACTGGAACAGGTTGCCCAGGGAGGTGGTGGATGCCCNTCCAGAAGTCTGGGAATGAAGAACTCTTTTTCCTTCAAAATCTGCTCCTGTGATGCTTCCTGTGGTAACACGAAGGCCATTTTGGTCCATGTTGCAGAATCACAAACACTCTGTAGGGGTGATGGGTTTAAAATAGAGGGAGGGAGATTTAGATTGGATATTAGGAAAAAGTTCTTTGCTGTGAGAGTGGTGGAGCACTGGAACAGGTTGCCCAGGGAGGTGGTGGATGCCCCTGGATCCCTGGAGACGTTCAAGGCCAGGTTGGATGAGGCCCTGAGCAAGCTGATCTAGTTGGGGGTGTCCCTGCTTCTTGCAGGGGGGGTGGATTAGGTGACCTCTGGGAGTGACTTCTAACCCTGATCATTTTATGATTCTATGTGGGATATTTCAGCATCCCTGGGAGGCCTTGGGGAACCAAACCATGTGTCTCCATGCCACCACATTCCTACTCCTCTTCCTAGGATGGGAATAAGATAAAGAACTTTGATTCTGTTCCCTTTCCCTCCAGAGCCCCTCAGAGAAGAACAGGGCTTGGAATGAGAGCAGGTTAGAGAGAATTTCACTGGTGATATTTCACGCTGCCCCTAGTCTGTTCTTTCCTACTGAGTATTCCCAGGCTGAATATTGAGTAACCAGAGCTTCAAAACACACATGGAGGTGATGGATTGCTGCTGAATGCAGGCTGAAGTTTTAAGCCAACAATTGCTTTTCTCAGAAGACTTTTTTCCTCACCAGAAACCAGGGAACAAAACACCTTTGAATTGTTTTTATGAACAATGCTGTCTTCTGCACAGTAACTGGAATCTTTAAAGGATGCTGGGTTATGAATAGCTCTCATTACTGGGGGAAAAATGCCCAGTGCCATGTTGGTATTTTTTTTGTATATGTGCAGTGGATTAATCACCACTTTTAAGGAGGATCAGAGCTGAATTTATTAACCTCTGAGCAAAAATCTGATTTTAAAATGGAAAAGTCCACTTAGAGCCTGCCTGGGAGTCCAGAACCCTCTCCTTCCCCCTCCTCTCCTCTGGCAGGGAGGAAATGATGGTCCCCAGAGACAGTTGAGATGGACCCTGGCAATATGAATGTCTCTGTAAAGTCATAAATCAAGTGGTGAGTAAGGTCTGTCTGGGGGAAGGGATGGCTGAAGAACCAGCAGCAGAGTCGAGGGGACAACGCAGAAGGATGTGGAGGAGCAGAGTATCACTTTGGTGTTTCTGCTACTTGGGTTTAAATTGTTGGATGTCACTTGTCATGCTGTACACTGCCCTTAAAAAAACCCCAACCCAACCCAAAAAGTCATTTCCCCCTCCTCACCCAGCTACACTACACACATTGAACAAATCTTGGCTCTGCTTGATGGACATGAACTTTCCACAGGCAACTTCTGGGGGACCCCCTGGCCTGCCCTCAGCATCTCGTAGTCTTGAGGAGGTGCAATGTGTTACTACAGGCTGAGCTCCAAGGAAACAAACCACATGACCCCAGGGGACACTGGGGACAGCAACAGGTTATTTTTAGAATTTGGTATTTTTAAATCAAGCTGGGGCAAGTGGTTATTGGCGCACTGCTGTTTCATTCCTGGTGGGCTCAGGGCTGAGCCACTCCAGCTTTCCAATGAGCTATGGGCATCCCAGGGAGATGACAGTGACCACACACCTTGGGCCTCCTGAACAGATCAAACACAATTCCTCATCTCAGCTTGTCCAAAGCAAAACTCCATTCTTTGTGGGTAGATTTAAAAATCACATGTCCATGTGTTCTCTCCTTCAACACCTACAGAGCATTTTCCATCCTAATGCAGTTGTTTCCACCAGGCCAAGGAAACAGGAGCATGACAAAGCTGAGTGACACACCCAGTGACACTCAGAATATCAACCACATACCCTGATGCCTCGGTGACCCCCACGGAGCACTTGGCATCCCTTCAGAGAATCACAAGGTTGGAAAAGACCTTTAAGGTCATCAAGTCCAACCATACATGTCCTCTCCTAAACCATCTCCTTGAGCACTTTGGTCCCTGGACCAAAAATGTTGCTCTGGTTGGTTCAACTCATGACAACCCAGGGAAGTGAGACCATCATCTTGTGCCATTGGAGACATAACCCTGGGTCGTGCACGGAGACCTGGAGGAACCTCAAACCTGGCTGGGCAGCACAAGGAGGAGGACATGAAAGCCCACTAGCTCCAAAAGGCTGATCCCAGGTAGCAGGAGGTGCAATACAGCAAAGAGCACTGTCTCCCCAGGGAACCCTGAGTCACTGAGCTTCGATCCACATGGGTTTATTATGCTGCTTGGTTTCTTGGTAACAGTAGACCAAGCTGCAGCAGCAGCAATCAGCTTCATTAGAAACCCCCAAAAGCGCCACGATGTCAGATTAAAAAGCTTCCAGTTAAAGAAGAAAAAATAAAAAATAAAAGAGAAAACCCTAATAAAAAATAAACCCCAACAAGGTGAGACTTGGTAATGATTCATAGTGACGCTGTTTTCCAGGGTCCCCAGTGGGAGCCCTCTCCATTCAAGGAAACGGTGCAGAGAGCGAACGGCTTCGCTTGACTCCGTGCCACA
>VXBZ01006757.1:20827-57792 GCA_013399135.1 Heliornis fulica
TCCAGCAGGACCCCCAGGTCCTTCTCAGCAGGGGACCTCCCAAGGAGCTCTTCTTCCAGGCTGTAGATACGTCTGGATTCCTCCATCCCAAGCTCAAGACATCACACTTTGTGAGGTTCCCCATGAACCCCAGGAGGTTCCCCATGACCCACCTTTCCAGTCTGTCCAGGTCCCTGTGGATGGCTTCCTTCCCTTCTCTTGTGTCAGCTGCACCTCTCAGCTTGGTGTCATCAGCAGACTTGCAGAGGGTGGGCTCAATTCCATTGTCAATGTCATTGATAAAGATGTTAAGGAGCACCAGTCCCAAGACAGACCCCTGGGGGACACCGCTTGTTACCTCCACCTGGACACCCACGGACAGTTTTCCTGTGTAGGGTGGCCAGAAAGTTGCTGTGGTTTGATGACAGAAAAGAACTCACCTCTGGTTGCTGACCTGCACCCCAACCTGGCAGAAACACCCCCATCAAGCCAGCAGGACATGGGTGAAGGGGTGTGGAGGATCTAGTACAAGGTGTGGTGGCACAACCCTCATCTCCCAAGAGAGAGGGAGACACCTTGGGTGTGCCCCCAGCAGTCTTTAGTGGTGTGTAAAGTCTTTGTAATAAATACTTCACCACTGGGTAAATAAAAACCTGAGGTCCTCTACTGAGCATGGCATGACAGCTTTTGGATGTCATTCAAAGCTGTCTCAGAAGTTTCTGGGCACAAAACCTCTGACAAGCAGACCTTGCTGGTTCCCCCACCCCTCCAACCATCCAGTTCCCAGCAATGCTGCCCCCCACTCTGGAGGGAGAAGGGTTAACCTGGCAGGGGTGTTGCTGCAGTGCTGCCATTCAAGGTGCTCCTTAGAGCACCATGGCTGAGTGTTCTCCTCCCAGCAGTTACTGGCTTGAGAGAGAATCAAACTAATTACCTTAGTAATTACCAAACCAATTACCTCTCTAATTACTGAGTGTCTTTGTTCACATGGAGCTGACATTCTTGTAGGAGCCCTGGCTCAGTGCCCCATGATCTCTGGGAACCTGCCTGGCTCTTTCACAATGACTTGGAGACCCAGGTCCTCCTCACACCCTGGTCCTCCTCACACCTTACTCAGGATATTTCCCTCTTCCTCAGGGATGGGGAGATGGTGACCAAGCTCCTTGATTGCAAGTTTGCATTTCAGGGACTGTTTTGCTGCCAGGCAGAGGATGGAAGGGCACAGTACCTTTGCTGAACATAGGTTTCTCTGGTGGGAATATCCTCAGCATAGCCCCATGGGATCACCACCACATGGATGATCAAACCAGAAACGTGCTTTCCTCCAGGCCCTTCTTGATCCTGCTCTGATGAGAACAGCAGCTGAGAGCAAACACAAAGGTCACTTGAGATTACAGACATTCCTCTCCAACACAGAGCTGAAAACAGCAGGGTGTTCACCCAGCAAAACCCCATGTGAACTCCCTGTCAACATCCCTCATTTCCCTAAACTTCCTCCCCCTTTATTTTCCAGACCTCTACTTGAATCTTGCCTTGGGCTCTCCAGAGCCAGGGTCTGGTAGTCTCTCCCCTGAACTTCAGTCTGACAGTGGGTACTTAGCCTTGAAAAGAGCCCCCAGCTCTTTAAGAGAAACACAACTGGTATCACTAATGCTGATCATGACCTGTGCATGGATTTGTATGTGGAGACATCAGAGCCTAGACACAGAAACTGCTCTCCTGGCTGTAGGTGATGCTCACCTGCACTTGCCCTCTCTTGCTCTCTCCCTCCACTGTCCTCTCTCCTGCCTCTTCAGCCAGCTTCCAAAATGCAGTGCCAGCTCAGCACAAACCTCTGCTTCCAAAATTCACCTCTGCAGCCATTTACCCCCAGGAGAAGACACCTACATCCTCATCTGATCTGAAGCACAACACCCACCTCTTGGCTGAACAGGGTGACCGTGGGCAGGAGAGCTGCAACTGGCACGAGGATTCCTGGGGCCTGTAAAGGAGGTTCAGCACAGAGGACAAAAAATAGCAAATGCCTCTATTTTAGGTGGACCTACTGCTTCCTTGAGCATGAATGTCCACCAGCAGCTCTCTACTCTGTTTTCAAGAGAACAATGTCCTGTTTGATGCTGTCTCCAGCAACTGGGAGAAGGAAAAAGTCAGACTGATGGAAGGATGCAGGTATGCAGAAGCAAGGCTGCAGAGGCAGAAGACATGGCAAACTGAAGCTTGCTCCAGAAACAGAACATCTGCTCTACTTTAAAGGCAAAAGTTGACTACAACGTGGACAATTTGAAGTCTACATCCTGTTTGCTGCAACCAGCATCCCCCAAGCTTAAGCACCACGTGCTAGAGATGCCACTACCAATGATACAGAAGATGTTTAAAGAACACAACATCTCAAATGAAGCCCAAAACACAGTTGGAACAAAGCAAGACCGACTCCCATTGCTCAAGGCTGTCAGGATGGGAAACCAATAAACATTTGGCAATAACAGAGACCTTCCTTCCCGACACAGCTCTTCTCCTGATTTTACAGAATCATCTGGCATTAAAACCGTCTGCTGTTCCTCTATGCTGAGTTTTGCTGCCAATTCCAAGGCTGGCAAGGATGGATCTGCCAACTTCTTGGCTCTCTGTTACAAAGGAGAACATTATAAAGGAGAATTTGTGAGTTAGCTGATTTGTAAACACTACAGCAAGTCACCATGTAAACATGTCGCTTACGTCCCTATTATCCCTCTCAAGCAGTTTACCTGGTGCCTGATGTTGAACTCCAGGATCTTCCTCTCCTACTGATACTACATTTACTTCACGTGTTAAAAAAACACCCCAGCAGGTTCTTTTTGTAGAATTTAAAAAAAAAATAAATAAAAAAAATCCTTAATTAAGCAGTACTCACAAAGCATCTTGATAATTAGGAGAGTTACTGGCAATATTTTGAATATAAATGAGATCCGCAGGTGCACACACAGTTGTACAGTAGGATGCAGTTCAAACGTAGCCAATTAGAGAAACAGCACAGGTAAATAGCAGAAGGCTGTAGAGACATTGCTTATCTGACACTGTTCCTGTAACTATTATGTAGATCACTGACTTTCTTAAGATTGCTTGTTAAGATGAATGCAGCAGATATTACCTGAGTGAAAAACAACTACATGAAACTCTGCTTGCAGAATGATAGTTTGCTGTTCTGGGTGCTCTATGCCCTTTCATTCTGTCCTGATTTCTGTCCATTCTATGTCATTTCATTCCAGCTAGGGTAGAGTTAATCTTTGTTCCAGCAGCCAGTGGAATGCTGTGTTTGGGAGTCAGGATGAGAGCAGCACTGGTAACACCCCAATGTTTCTTGCCAAACAGTCAAGGACTTCTCTGGTCTTCATAATGAGAAGTTGGGGGGTACCCAGGAAGCTGGGAGTGGACACTGCCAGGACAGGTGATCCAAACCAGCCAAGGAGAGTATTCCATGCCAGTGACATCATGCTCAGTACAAAGGGTGGTCCAGGACAGCTCTGAGCTGTTCATCCAGGGGTGTGCGGTTCGGTGAGAGATCGTATCCTGTATAAACTCTTTATATATTTCATTATAAAGTCCTATCATCGTTATCTCTCCACTGGCCCAGTAATCTATCCTTATCCCAACCTGTGAGGTTTGTTTTCCCTTTGTTGTTTGTTTGTTTTTTTTTTCCTTCTACCTTTTCACCTCCAGCATTTCAGAGAGAGCAGCCGCGTGGTGTTCAGCTCCGGCTGGGGCGAAACCGACATACATTCACAACTACTTTTCAAGAAAGGAAACGCTGGTGGTGCATGAATCACAGCACTTCCTCACTGGGGATCCTTTTAGGCTGCTGTGATGGAAAACAGCTCTATGTAAGTACCATTCCTGAAACCAAGGTTGGTTATGTGTAAGAATCTACACTTTAAAGCCTCGGCAATAACATCTGCTGGGAAAACATGATTGACACAGCAGAGGGAACACCATCCGCCCCTAGAAGTGGAAAGAGAGACAGACTGAAGCATCAATCTTGTGCATAAAATATATTTATTGTTGGTACAGAGCGAGGCATATTCGTCAGTACTTGATAGGAGTGAGGAGCACAACAGAATCACTTCACGTAAATAAAGGCCATGTTACATCCTAAGTGTTGGATCATTAACATCTTTTCAGCAGAAGGCCTGGAGAGAGACTTCATTATGTCACATAATTTGGGAAATAAGATAAAACACTATTTATGTCATTACACATGGTAAGGAAATCTTTAATCAGAGCAAGGAACACAGCGAGGAACAGCAGCTGACCGGCTCGCAAAGTACCACCACGTCCCAGCACACCAAGTGTTACATATCTGTGCTTTTGACAGCAATAGGTTTTTCAGGAGATTCTACAGTGAAATAGCAGCATTTGAAGGGATATTTCTCCTTTCTAAGGTCAGTGAAAGGTTCTTTTCTTTTCCTTCCTTCAATCACCAATAAGTGGATTTTACTAAGACTGAACAGTATCCTCGGATGTGCGATTTCTGATGTAATAAGATACAGGTCTTGGCTTTTCAAATGGTCACACTGATTGAGCCATGATGGCTGCTGCTCTTCAAATGGCTCTTCCAGTTCTTCTCTTTATTGGTCTGCCCTGTAAATGGGCTGTCATATCATTCTTGGGAAAAAAATGCTCTTCTGCTGAAATTAGAGTTGATGGTCTTGTGCTTGATTTGGACAATGCCTTTATCCTCCTCTCCCAAGCATGCTTTGCTAAGAAAGTGGTCAGGGGGAGGGGAAGAGAGAAGGAGAAACACACATGTCAGTACCTCAGTTATTCCAGAGAAGTTTGGCTACAATTCCTTCCTAGGAATAGCAATTTTTAAAGATTAAAATATAGAAAAAGAGACATTGTCAACATGCACAGCATCACAGAGACAAGTTGGATCTCTGGCCCAAAGCCACCTGAGGACTCAACAAGCTGACCATTTGGAGGTCTGAAGAGTTGCAGCAATAACTCCTTTTCATCCATCCTAATGCTATCATGGTTCTATTTTTGCTAAGGCTAGTAAGGAAATTCAAACATCTGTACTTAAAATAAGATAAATACCATGCCCAGTGATTACACACTTGAATAAACTTATCCTGAAGTCATACAACACCAAGTGTTACCCCTACCCACCTCCTTCTTGTGTTCTAATCAAAATCTCGATAGTCTGAACACGTTGCACTGACCTTGAGCTTCATTAATCACCTGTGCAGCTTCATTAATCACCTCTTGTGCAGTCAGGCCACCAAGAGCTAAAAGTATAGATCTGTCAAGTAGCCCAAGAGCTACTTGCAGCTGGCTCCTCCAACCACACCAAAGAGCTCAGCATCAATGTTCTTCACTCTGAGGGTGGTGGATCTCTGGCCCAGGTGGTGGAGGCCCTATCCTTGAAGACACTCAAGGTCAGGCTTGAAGGGGTTCTGAGCAACCTGATCTAGTGAAGATGACTCTGCTCACCACTGGAAGGGTGACTTTAAAGGTCCCTTCAAACCTATCATATTCTATGATTCTTATTCTAATGTCTTGACTGTTCAGAGTGATCCTGGCATCTACCATGAAAATGCAGACCTGCAAGGACAGTATGTAGGGCTCTATGAAGAACTTGCAGTTGCCATGATCCAGAAATAAAGGGTCTGCACTAATGGGCATATGTACAGATAGATACTGCTTGACCAGATCAGTAAGGAGAAAAGTGGGATGGAACTGACAGTCTGGGCAGTAAAAAAGCATTTTGGAGGCCGTCTGTGTTCACTGGAGGACTGTAACCCTGACCAGGTTCTTGCATTCAAAATTCAGAAAATGAGTAGGACATCAATTATGAGTCTTCTTGTAAGAAAGGGTAGGAGAGGATTTGATAACTTTTAGGGCTTATGTCAGGAGCAAACGCCAGTGTAAACCCTGAAATATTACAGGAGATGCACAAACAGCTGATCTGAGGATTTCAGCAGCATCTGGCCACACAGGGCACATCAACTTGTGTGTCTGGACTTCACTGTCAGAGTCACAGAAGTCAGGGCTTGGGAAAATTAAAAATAAAGGTAATTAAAATACTGTTGTGATGTATGTCTTCAACCAAATCCTCACAGCACTTCTAAAAATAACCCCATGGACCATTCAAGTAGATCAAGCAGTGTTTCTGCATGGATTAGGTGGTGGGAGTGGGAACAGCATGCACATGAAAAGGGAGTAAATGCCCTTGTGATCACAAATATTCTCCAGATAGAGAAGTACATGCTGACAAAATAAAAGGAGTTGGGTTGATGCTCCTGAGGTGCTAGTACAAATAAAAAGAAGGGAAACTTTATTAGTTAACAAAATCTCCAATCTCAGTTTGGTAGCATCCCTGTGGAGATTTGGTATCACTGATGAAGGCTACTTTACCTGAAGACTCTTTTTGCAGTGGTATTACAGAAACCTGCTTGAAGCCATCACTGGGATGAATATTAACTTAACGTAAATTCAACACTGCAGAAGTTAACGTAGGAAATTCCCCAAAGACCTGAGGAAAACTGTGTTACTTTTATTTAGTGTCCTAAGGAAAGAATCTGCAAGTATTTGTTCATCACATATTCTGCCCATAAAATTTCATCTTCAGACAATTGGGAGTGTTGCAGGGCTTGCTTTGGTTTTGTCTATATTTTGGGGTTATTTTTACTGTTCTCTACTGAGTCTTGGCATTTAATATGAACTAAGAAATTAATGCATCTAAAATATTTCCCTTGTGGGTTTTTTTCATGACACCAGCATTGGCATAAAGGGAACATGGTCTGACTCTTCCATAATAAAATACCTTCAATCAAAGTAGTGTTAAATGGTTGCCATAAAAGACAAGTTATTTTTTATTATGTTTCAGGTTAATGTTTCCAGCTACACTAATTTTACAAAGTTTTCTGTTAGACTGGAAGATGGTATCTAGTAAAAATACTGGATGAGGGTAAAATAATAGCTTTATTCTGACTAGGATGTGTTATTAAGGACCATTCCATCCTACAAATTAAAGTAATGGTTACAACAAGGCTGAAGAGGCTTAAGGATAACATTTTGTAGCCAGGCTGTCAGACACCAGCAGCTGTTGGTTCGTTCTTTGAAGTATTTTCAAATCTCACCTGCCTGCAGAGACATGTATCCCTGTGAAATTCAATGGTCTAATAGGAAACCATTGCACTGACTTCATTAAGTTACAGTGTGCTTGTGTTTCCATATAGGAATGAGGACTCCCTGAAGCCCAGGGAAAGGAAAAAAAAAGAAGAAAATTGAAAAGGGTGTTTTAAACAGCCACCCTGCCCATATCAGTGGACAGTGGACTAAGATAAGTGACAAAAGTGCCACTGGATGGTACATATTAGTGAACTGACTGGTCTGGCTGGAGTTCCATCAACATTGGGAACACAAACACAAGCCACAGACAGTGTTAATATCGCCCCCTTAATGGCTCCATTAAGTTTTTTTCTCTCTCTTACTATTATAATAAAATACAAACATTAATAACAGAGTTTAATTTCTCTCACAAGCTTCTCACGACTTTGGGAAAAGATTTGAAGTGAAGATACAACAACGTGTCAAACTCCTCTGAATTAACAGCTCTCTGGGCCTTTCTAACAAGGGGAGGAAAGGACAGATAGAGACATGAGATTACAGACAGGATGAGAAATAAGGAGCATGCAGAAGAGAGGTGAGATAATTATAAGCAAGATAGGGAAGAAAGAGGAGTCAATAAATTCAATTTATGAAAAGCACAGAGTGTGCTCAGCCTGAGCACGAGTGCCCAGCCTCACCGCCAGGAAATCGGATTAGTTAACTTATTTGGTTTTCAATACCTTGGTCTATTCCCTCTAGCAAATTTTCTTCTTTCTTTGTTTCTTGTAACCAGTGTCAGTTAACTTTTTCATTTCTGAATCTGTTATTTATCCCACTTCTCTGTCTTCCAACTAAGGAGGTAATTTTGCAGCACTTTATAGCAGTGTTTAGCAATTACTTCAAAGTAACTGTCTGGACTTCTGGGCAATCAGTGAGTGAAAATAATTACAAATACAGCTGCAACACATGGAGGATGAGCTATAGAGGAGTGTTGTTCATTATGAAAAACAATTGTTCCTGCTTGCAAATATTTCCATCATAAAAGGCTTCTCTGTCTCTGTTATCATAAGAGAGAAACCTCTCTGAATTCTCATCTTGAAGCATATGTGAAAGAGTAAGAAGCATTTAGGGAACACTTTTAACTACTTGACAGGCTTGGTTGAAGATCTTCAACAAAAAAGGTGTTTAAAAAGGTTCAGAAACCTAATGCTCATATTTATGCAATTTCCTTTTCCTGCACCTTTTGGAAGTGAATTAATTCATCCTCGTCGTAGTCTTCTGAAGAAAGTCCTACTGGATACAAACTTTAGTTACAGCTTAAACATATATAGCTAATTAATCTAAATTCTCTGGATAACTAAAAAAATAAAAATTAAATGCAGTAAATTAGTGTTTCAGATGATGTAAGCTATGGCAAAAACCCAGTCCACCACCTGGTATTATTTACTGGATTTTTTTTCCTATAAGGTCTCAGAAATACCGATGGTAACTTCAGACTGGATTTTGGAATACAAAAATCTAACTAAGAAAAAACTTAGAAAAGATAAATATACACACCAATTATTGTCATAGTAGGAATTAACTAAATGACTGAAATTCAATTTAAAGAAAAATAATCCAGTTCAAAAAGTCATGGAGATCTGTACAGCTTAGGGAAGAGAGAGATGAACAAAATTAGCTGGCTGAAGCCATAACATCACCATCTCTGAGAGGTAGGGGCTGACCTTTTCTCCCTAGTGACAAGTCATAGGACAAGAGGAAATGGAACCAAGTAATGCCAGGGGAGTTTTAGATTGGATATGAGGATAAACATCTTCACAAAGAGGGTTGTCAGGCATTGGAACAGGCTGCCCAGGGAAGCGGTGGAGTCTCCATCCCTGGAGGGATTTAAAAGGTGGTTAGATGTAGTGTTGAGGGACAGGGTTTAGTGGTGGCTGTCAAGTTAGGGTGATGGTTGGACTTGATCTAAAGGGTCCCTTCCAACCAAGACAATTCTATGATTCTATGAAGACACATGGACAAAGCTGGTTGCACGTCTCATGCTTGGGTGTCTGATCTATTCCCAACACCAATAAAGTGTCAGCAGCTTTATGAAAGCAAGCCTAAGGTTAGGAAAAATTTCTCATCATGGCAGAGAGATGTGGTAAGCTGTGGAGTTTTTAAGGAAATGAAGCAGTGTGGGAGTGTGGTGCAAGAACAAGTGGGCAGGAGGACTTTTCTACAAAGGCTTTATTGAAAGAATTGATTTTGAAAGGGACAGGCTGATCTCACTGACTTTTATTTTCCATCACACGGATCCTCCTTAAACTGATGATAACAATGTCTAATATCATAAAGTGATTTTAGAGTGTTAGCTCTAGCAAGATCTTCAGTAACTCCAGAGCAAGACTGTGTCAGGGCAACAGCACAAAGGTCACTGAGAAGGATTACAGTCAGTCTTACTGCTTTTCTGTACAGGCAGAATTAACTCGAGGGAAAACTATTATCAAATACTAGACCTGCTTGCTGGGTCTCTGCTAACACATCAGGTCATGCATTTTCACTTAGTCAAATATTAACTCATTGATTTTACCAGAAATAAAGATCAACAAGCTTATTTAAGTACTTTTTCCATACACTACATACATGGTATTTACATTTGCAACTGGCTTCTTTAAGAACAAGATGCCAACATATGCATCTCTATATTTGAAAGACAGAAGCTGGTGAAAAAGACTGAGATTCAGAAATTTTAGCTTCTGTTGACCGAAAGATTTGAGTATTACTATAATTTTCCCTTATATTGTGCTAATAAAGCATAAAAATTTTAATCCACAGTAACAGCTCCTACACTAGAAAACTGGATGACAGGAGGGCAAGACCAGGTAAAGGGTGGTATTGGGCTCTCATAGAGGATGTAACATAAAAGAAATCTAGATGTCCAACTGGTGAGCAATCCAGTTTGAGACATCCATTCATCTGTCATATTTATGACAAAGAGTTCCACATAGTTTAATCCCCTTTACTGCTAAAACTGCAGATACCAGGAAACATCTGCCAACAGCAATAGCTACTGCACTAAACAAGAGCTTCCCAAGGGAAAAGATGGAAACCCAAGTATTTAAATAAATTGAAAGTGGACTCCACAGAGCTTGAGAGAAAATACATACTAGGAACTGTACTGCTTTAGCACGTGAGAAGGACTAATTGGATATCCCAATGGTCTTCCTCTCTTCATTCCATCTTTATTTCAGTGGCAGTGTTTATAACTCACCTGTTTGGCATGATTGACACAGTGCAGGTACTGGCTGGCCAGGGCAGAGCAGCTGAGGGTCTCCTGGGCATGTTGCCGATAACACTGTAGAATTTTATCCTGCAGATCAGCGCAGATTGGATGGGACTCATATCGCCTGGGCAAAAAGAAGAGAACATTTTGGTTTCTCTCTCAAAAAGATTTCAAGAAAAACACATTTTTTTTTTCCTGAATAATAGAAGTGAAAGAAAACACTTGAAGCTATAGATAGAGGCTGTTTCTAGAGTTAGGTGGATGATAAAGTGGGTAATATCAGACACAAACGTGAGCTGCAGACATTTAGCTATTAGGACCATGAGAGTCCTGATCCATCTGTCAGAGAAGATCGAACTTTACACCAGCACAGATTTTTACTGAAGATCCCAGCAATGACTAAGCACATCTGATCTCATCTATGTTAGAAAAACATTCCCAGAAGAGAGTTTCATCTTTGCAGAGTCCTATGACCGTGTAGTCTTGCTCCTTATTAATGCTCCTGTGAAAAGTGAAATCGTCCATCGGACTGACCTTGAGATTATAAAAGCCCTGCTACCATCAGCAAACTGCACAACCTACTTCTGCTGATCTGATGATAGCCTCTATTTTGGGCACATCCTCCTTCCCATCACCTCAATTCTAATCCTGATGCCAGATGTGCAAGTTATTTAGGAATTCAGTCTGTTTTCTTTGCTGTGTGGATTCGTTCTCTTGCCATCCTTCTGGCTGATGCAATTCACTTTTTGCCCTCAATGGAAGCCAAAGGAATGGAAGCTTCTTTAGTCCATCCTGCAAATCCAACCTCTTTAGACAAAAACCTTGTCATCTGCACTACTTTATAAAATGCTATCCACACTGACAGTGCCACAGAATTAAAACCACAACACTAGAGTTCCTTTTTCCAAAAGTAAGGTGGGCAGCGAAGTGTTTTGGAGATGAAATGTCCATTGAAATTTTTAGCTAACTGCATATTTGGTTTTTAAATGTTTAAAAATGTATTCATCCCTTTAAGAGACAACCAAATCAGTTAAAACCCTTTCACACCAAAGATCAGCTATTTCAGTGACAGAATCCCAGAATCCCAGACTGATCAGGGTTGGAAGGAACCCCAAGGATCATCGAGTTCCAACCTCCCTACCACGGGCAGTGCCACCAACCTCCAGGCCTGCATCTAGACAAGGTTACCCAGGGAAAAAACCCCAAAGTTTCCCAGAACAAAAAACACATGAATATTTAGAGAAATCATTTACAGTACACATGCTTTGAAAACAACCATTTGCTTTGCTGAACACTTAACGCCCCTTCCCAGGAAAGCCTGACAGTGGCTGCTCTAACATCAATTCCAGCCCACATTATTTTTAGTTCAATAAGATTGTAAAAAAGACTCATCCACCAGAGTATCCTCAGATGAATATTCTGTTCCTTCTTATTTTGCAGACTGGCCAAGGCAGATCTCTATTTTACTACAGCAGAAAGTAAAAAGCGAAGCACAATGCTGTTTCCTTAGGGGAATCGATTTCTTGGCAATCACTCAAGATGTAGTACCGAAAAAAAAAGGAACATTGAGATGCCTTGAATTTACAGTATATACCTATAGAAAACATCCCTCTTTTCATTCATTACTGTACATCTGTGAAATGCCTAAACCAGAATTTAAGTGTAGTCCCAGGTGCTTGCTCACTTTATGATCTGAAAGTTCAAACTCCTGTAGACTCTTAAGGATAAGGATTTTCCCTTAATCCCTCCTCTGCTGATATCAGCAAGTGCTTCAAAAGCATGTCAGGCATCAAAATGTATGGCCATAAACTGCTGTGTGCTGACTGATTATGGGATGGAGTATGAGAGGAAGCACCACATACACTCTTTGTACACGTAAGACTCGCAGCAGTGATGATTTAGGTCCAGCTAAACAAGTTCTCATTTTAAATGCCTAAAAAACCCTGGTCTGGATTGATAAACAAATACAACAGACCACGAGTTAACAAAAAATAGACACAGTAAACACAGCCAAGCCTGTATTCACAAGTGATTTTAAAGTGACTTTGATAGAGTGTGTCTTACACAAAGCTGAAGAGTGAAGGAAATGGGTTACTCTTGCTTGGTATATGAATTCAGTAAATGCATTCAAAGGCATTTCAACAGGGCTACTCTACCCCACATTAAGGGAAGATGGGGAGAGGCTGTTCAGTAGGGCCTGTTGTGACAGGACAAGGGGTGATGGGTTTAAAATAGAGGGAGGGAGATTTAGATTGGATATTAGAAAAAAGTTCTTTCCTGTGAGAGTTGTGGAGCACTGGAACAGGTTGCCCAGGGAGGGGGTGGATGCCCCTGGATCCCTGGAGACATGCAAGGCCGGGTTGGATGAGGCCCTGAGCAAGCTGATCTAGTTGGGGGTGTCCCTGCTTCTTGCAGGGGGGTTGGACTGGATGACCTCTGGGAGTCACTTCCAACCCTAATCATTCTATGATTCTATGATTCTAAGGAGCTTGTTTGGTTGCTTTTCTCTCTATTAGTGACCATTCAAATTCCACGTATAATCCCTTACTTCAGCTCTTCAATGGACTCTACTTTCCCGACTGGAGTCTTGTAACATGAGTCTTCTCCTGCCTCACAGTTACCTGGTATCATACTATGACTTTTCAGTGGTGACTTTTCCAAACACTCTTTTGTTCTTCCAGGCACTGCAGACCCAATGCAGGTCAATGTCCTTCAAGTCAACCAAGTCCATTTTCTTGGATTAATCTGCTGAAGGAGAGCACCGTCTCCGTATTGATCTGCTGTGCTTGTTACACTACCCTAATGCACTATTTGCACTTCTGGGAAAATGCTAAATGAGATTACTGTCTAACATTAGATGGCCATAAACCACGTGCTGCTGGATCTCCTGTTCAGGAAAGAAGGTTGTGATGTGCATTATGGTAACTCCACTGAAGGGTTAGCGATTGATTTCTGTTGGGTGATGGTCAGAAACAGCCAACAGCAAGGAAACTCCTCAGGAGAGAAATGAAGTATTTCCCTGACAGAGAATTTCTCTATAGTTCATATAAATAAGGGTCATTTTTCAGAATCATTTAAGGGTTTGTGGAGCTTGGCTGAAGAAAAAGCCTGTGAGTAAAGGTAAACAGTGCAAAAACAGTAATTATGTGGAATTTGCAGTGAAAATATGGAGGTTTTAAAGCTCTGAATGGATAAAGTAACCTGGCCTAGACCCAAAGCTGAGCCAGAGAGCTGCCCTGAACTGCCCTGTGTAGACCTGTATTTAGGAAAACGTGGCAGGGAAAGAGTCCCACAGTTTTATGTACATATTTATTTATGTATGTATTTATTTATTTAATCACTTGGGATTTCACAACTAAAGCAGAGGAAAAAGGCATACTGTAGTAGTGACCCAGGACTGCCAGGGAACCCTGACAGATCTCCATCTCCATTCAGTGCAACTCAATAACCACTTTATTAAGAACACGAATCAACGCACATGAAATCTAAAATACCTCTCTTAGCAAAAGTCAATATGAAGAGCAGCCTGATCTGAACCATGCACCACATGGCACGCTCATAATGACGTGTTTTTATTAAGTTTACAATTACTTGATCTGCTTTTGCTTTACCAGCTGCTCTTCAAGCACCCCAGATGCCAGCAGAATATTTCTGTGTGCTGGACTAAACCTCCGAGACGCTGCGCACCCACCTTTTCCATCAGGCTGAGGCACCACAATCTCATACAGGTAATAGGATGAAGACACAAAAAGAAAATGAGAGAGAGTTTTCAAAAGAAATATTCTATGCTAAAGCATGCAGAGAAAATTTAATGAAGGTAACTTTGTACTCATCTAGGCTCTCTCAAAGAGCATAGCTTATTGTACTCCTGGGGGTGCCGAGAAAGGAGCCCCTTCATGGCATTCAAACAAAATGTCTACTAAAGAGGAAATTTGAAATCACCACAGTAAGCTTTACAAGTTTTGTGATAGAACTGACATTCTGACTGAAGGAATCTGAATAGCTGATGAGTTTCCAACTGTGCAGGTATCTGGCATAATCCCACCAGATCAGGACTTCAGGCATTTGTCATAAAATATGGGGAAAAAAATACCAACAAAAAAACCCAGTATGCATTACAAAGAAAAGAGCCATTAGATGGCCAGAAGTACCCAGGGCTTAATTTTATTTCTTATTAAAATGCTGACACCTATCAAAAACATCTGTTTTTATTTGTGCAACCCTTGACATCTGAGGCTCTGTACCACTAAATAAAACAGGCTGGAGATGATCCCCTGGGTCTGAGGCCAAGCAGTATGGTAGAACATGACCTGCATCTCTATGTGGAAAATTCTGCCTTCCTCTCCAAAACTCATATCCCCATCCAAATGGCAAACCAAGGATGGTCCCCAGCAGGTGCTCTTCCTCTGGCCATGCCTGGTGCTGTCCAGGGAAGTGTTGGCTCTAAAACCAATCCCTATAAATGAATGTGCTGCCAAATAGACCCAATGCACCAGCACAGGAGAGCACTGGAGATGGTGTCCTGACCTCTCCTGCTGCAGGAGAGGAGCCATGCAGTGACCAGAGCTCAACTGTGCTTGGTAGGATGCAAATAAATTATAAAAGGAGATGTTTCATTTCTCAACATGCTTATAATGCATATAAAGATAACAACACATTTAAAATATTAGAGGTTGGACTTGATGATCCTTATGGGTCCCTCCAACTCTACATTCTATGATTCCATGCTAAGAAATTACTTTAGTGAGGCCCTGGAACAAGTTGCCAGAGAAGTTCTGTCTGTCCCATGATCCCTGGTAGGATTCAAGACCAGGTTGGATGTGGCTTTGGGCACCCTGGACTAGTGGAGGGTGTCCCTGCCCATGGCAGCGGGGAGGGAGTAGATGGGCTTTGAGGTCCCTTTCAACTCAAAGCATTCTATGCAAACTGATTGTGAAACAAGAGGAAACTGAGGCACTCTGTACTCTTCCAACAGGCAGCCCATAACAATATCAACAGCTTAATTGTTTTCAAGTGCTTTATGAGCAACAAGGGGATTTTTAGAGGGATCTGTGGGAAGTTAATTAATTAACATCATCTATGTCTTGTAGGAATGCCTTCTGAGCAACAGTGAAGCTTGGTGCTTGTTTGGAAACTGGATGAGTGAGGGGAGGGAAGTAGAAATGGGACATACAGGGTTTCAAAAGTGAAGATGTGTGACTTGCACAGGGTAAGGATGATGGGGGTGGCAGTAGGAAGATGAAAGGAGATGATGTGAATGCAGGGTAGGAAGCTATCTATCTGTAGCTGTCATCAGAGTAAGACTGCACTTCTCATGACCTGGGGCAAAAAAAATAATTAAAAGAATAAGTTGCAGTAACCTGTAGCTTGAGTTGTAATGGATTTAGCTGAACAGATGGACAAAAAAGCCATTTTTGAGATATTCTGCATACTGTCAGCAAGAGTAAAACAAAAGCCTTGCTGACAAGACCTGGAGAGAAGGTCAGCTCAAAGATAAATGTAAGCGACAAGTCTGAAACAGCAGCAAGGTGGTGGCATTTTCTATTGTGACATGAAAAGGTGGTGGTCAGGGGTTTACTCTTTTTCTAAGATTACCTCATCCAAAAAGAGCCACTTGCCACACCATCTCTGCTGTGTGAATTTGCAGGACTTGTTTATAGCACAGAAAATAGTTGCAGAACAGATAACGGCAAGAAAGACAAAAGGGCATATGGTAATGAAGGTCCTTACTGCTGCATCATTATTTTTAGTTTTTAAATTAATTTACTCTTTATATTAAATTATTTTTTTTAAAATTGTCTTCACACATTATGTAGGTGATGACTCGAAAGTGCATTATGAAACATGTAAAGCACAAACCAAATGGTTATGTTCTTCTAAAAATCATTTGGAAGTAATACCACAGATCTGATTTCTGAATATCTACAACTGATGTTGTGAAGCAGTCCACAATCAACCTGTGCCCACACAGAACCCTCAAAACTACCGTGTGGGAAGTGCTGCCAGCAAAAGATCAAGCACTGTAGAGTTGATTCTTGCTTTTATTTACACTTGACTACAAAGTGTGACTTTTCCAAAAGGTGTAAAAGAAAGATTGAGCCTAATGAATCCATGATGAAATGGTGGAAGACAACCACAGTCCTTTCTGCTCTGCTACAATTGAGAATGCTGAATGTCTGCAGCAATACTAAATAAATGACTTATAAGACATCAGAATACAACTTACTCTGCCTGCTGAAATACATAGCTTCTGTGCTAGTAGTGATCAGCACCAGTGTTAATATTGCCTGTGTTATTTTTAGACTCCTTTGCCTAAAATCCTGACACTGACAAAACCACGGGCAAATGTTTGTCATCCCCTCACTTATTTCATCTCTCACCTGGCTTTCTTAAAAGCAAACAGAAATCTCTTTCAGACATTCTGACCTTTGAAATTTAGGGATGGAGATGAGAAGAAAGACACATTCCAGCACATTCATGCACACACACACAGACACTGCTTGAAGACACACATTTAATTATATCTAGAGAGTACTAAGTCAAGTTCAATATGTTGACAAAAACCTAGTTTAACAATGAAAAGTGGCAGATAGAATTATTGACCTTTATAGATGTTGGAGTTATTTTCACATAGTGAATGTTTCCCACCTGGTAAAACACCTGGTATGTCAGTAGGATACCGGTTTGACTTTTACTATAAGCAAAGTAGAAACCATTCCTTTATTGCAACAACTTATTTACTGCATACAGGGAGGGAAGAGCATCTCTAAGATTAACAGAGGCAATTTATGATCTCAAATCTGGCAAAGCACATAAAAATGAGCAGAACTTCAAGGAGTGAGTAATCCCACATTTGCATGTGCAAAGTTATGCACATTCTTAAACCCCTTGTTGGGTTGGGACTTACAACAAGAAGAAATTAAGATGGGGATCAGAAGAGATTTCCTGGTTGTGAATCCTAATTAGGTGGATGAAGTAGTTGCCAGGGTAAGCCTTCAGACTCCTAGGGCATTGCATTAGGGCTAGATCTCTTCAGCTGAGAGAAAGACAATTGCAAAGGAATGTGAGATGGATCTGTGAAATCATCAATGGAATACAGAAGAGGGGCAGCCAGTGAGGTATTCAAGCAGATTTATGACAAAAATCATTCAAGCCTTTTCTAAACAACACTTAATGAAAAGCTGATGCTGCTAGAGGATACTGGGGTTATCATAAGCACATTCAGGTTCAAAAGAATTGCACAGTAATGTAAGGAAGTCCATCAAGTGTTAATGAGCAAAAATATGCTTGGCTTAGGAAAGCTCCACTTTGCTACTTGTTTGAAGGTAAAGTGATAGCACTGTGTAGCCACTCAAGCTAGGGGTACCTCTGATCTGACCCACTGTGTCTGCTTATACTCCAAACAGCTCGATGAGCAAGTCACCTAAGGAATACGAGATCCCCATCAATCCAGACAGACAAAAACAGATTGAACAATTTCATTTAGATTTATATGAGTTAAATTTTAGATTGTATATTAGAAAAAAGTTCTTTCCTGTGAGAGGGGTGGAGCACTGGAACAGGTTGCCCAGGGAGGGGGTGGATGCCCCTGGATCCCTGGAGACGTTCAAGGCCAGGTAGGATGAGGCCCTGAGCAAGCTGATCTAGTTGGGGGTGTCCCTGATTCTTGCAGGGGGGTTGGACTGGATGACCTCTGGGAGTCCCTTCCAACTCTAATCATTCTATGATTCTATGAAATTTTATTATCCAAAACAACTATGAGTTTATAAAATTTGCCTCCCTAAAAAAAACTCACAACCCCAGCAAAAAACAACCCCAAACCTCCACCTTAAAATAAAATACACGCTAGTATATTAATATACAAATATACCTTACAGGTCCTTGCAGCTGCAAAGGGAACCACATGTTGGAATTACCCAAATTTAGGATGCACTTTTTTTTTTTTCATTTCTAGCTTCAGGAACAAATTTACTGAATACAAGGATGCTAAAATATAAGATCACAGGGACGATAATGATACAAATTTCAGACTTCTACCACAGGCATGCATGCATTTACAGTGTCAAAAAGACAGCATCACAACTACAGCCTTTAATCACATGAAACTCTGGAAGAAGAAGTTCTGTCTACATGGATATACCATAGCCATGTAATGCACCTATATGCCATATATATATTGTAAAAATATCTTCTTGATCTTGGAGGGATCAAAACCATTTCTTGTCTTTAGGAATAACAATCATCTCAAGCACACATCAATCCTAGCTTCAGGAACAAATTTACTGAATACAAGGATGCTAAAATATAAGATCACAGGGACGATAATGATACAAATTTCAGACTTCTACCACAGGCATGCATGCATTTACAGTGTCAAAAAGATAGCATCACAACTACAGCCTTTAATCACATGAAACTCTGGAAGAAGTTCTGTCTACATGGATATACCATAGCCATGTAATGCACCTATATGCCATATATATATTGTAAAAATATCTTCTTGATCTTGGAGGGATCAAAACCATTTCTTGTCTTTAGGAATAACAATCATCTCAAGCACACATCAATCTGTCCAACCAGTTGAAGAAAACCCAAACTAATCCCATCACAAGAGTCAAATCTGATGTCTGAATTGAGCAAACCCCTCCACCATCATGCATACGTGATCAGCACAACACCTGCACTTCAAGCCTTGTCATGTAAATACAGACCATAAACTATTTTTAGAGTTTGCATGTGGCATCACTTGAGCTCTGCCTCATTACTGCACCCAAAAAACTATTTAATGGAGACTAGCAAGATTCCATGTGCTGAGTTGTTTATGAGCAGCCAAGTCAAAGATAACCATAGTAAACAACACCAGAAAGTGCCATTTCCTACTGCTAGGACTTTTGGGGGGCTTGGGGCACTAGGGAGGTTTAGGTAGGGACTTGTGACTCTCTTCAGATCTAGTGACACCTCATGATAAGGTAGATCTAGTGTTTGTGTGGTTTAATTGATGCTTTGGCTGATATTTCTCATAGAAGTGGCTGATGCCAGTGGTTTGCCACCGCTGCTGTTCCAGGGCTAATTGGGTTTATTAACTAGCATTATATGCAATGCAAAAATAGAACACAATAGTCCTAATTTTTAAGGATTATGTGGCTTTGTGTGAGGAGGTTCTGGTGCTGGGGGTGGGGGGCACTGCAAAGATGGCTTCTGCAAGAAGCAGCTAGAAGCTTTCCCCAGGCCTGCTCTAGGCCAGCCTCTGCTACTGACAAAGGCCGAGCCCATCAGTGACGGCCACAGCGCCTCTGGGAATCATTTTTAAGAGAAAAAAAAAATGTAAGTAGCTGCTTTTTGCCACCAGAGTAAGAAGATGTGAGAAACTTAGCAGACACCAAGGTCAGTGGAGAAGGCACTCTAAGTGCCTGAGAGAAAAGATTCACCTGCAGCCTGTGGAGAAGACCGTGGTGGAGCAGGCTGTCCCGGCGCAGCCCATGGAAGATGATGGGAAGCAGAGACCCCACCTGCAGCCCATGGAGAGACCCCATGTAGGAGTGTGTGGAGACATATGGAAGATGGTATGACCTGTGTTGGAGCAAGCTCCTAGCAGGACCTGCAGCCCCTAGACAAAGAGGCCTGAACCAGAGCAGGCTTGCTTTGGGGAACTTGTGACTCTGTGGGGGACCAGGCTGGAGCAGTCTGGGCTGGAGGGACTGCACCCCATGGAAGGGACCCACGCTGGGGTGGCTGGTGAAGAGCTGAAGCCCTGTGGGAAAGGATTCATGTTGGAGAAGTTCATGGAGGATTGTCTCCTGTGGGTGGGAGCAGATGCTGAGCAAGGGCAGAGTGTGAGGAATGCTCCCCCCACCCCTGCTAAGAAGGAAAACAACCTGTGAGGAACTGACTGAAACTCCCATCCCTGTCTTCCCCCTGTGACACTCTTGGTGGGGAGAAGGGAGAGAAAACAGCAATAAAGTTCAGTCTGCAAAGAAGGGAGGGTCAGGGGGTGGTGTTTTAAGAGGTATTTACACTTATTATCCAATTCTGGTTTCTCATTGTGTGTAGTGTAATAAATTAGATGGTTTTCTTTCTTCTGTGCTGAGTCTCTTTTGCCCGTGACTCTGATTGCAGACTGATCTCTCCCTGTCCTTATCTTGACTCCAAAGCCTTGCAGTAGGTATTTTCTCCCCTGTCCAGCTAAGAGGGAAGTGGTAGAGTGACTTTGGTAGGAGTCTGGCCTCCAGCCAGGGTCAAACCACCACAAAGCAAAAAAAATCACTTTTCAACAGTTTGATACCTGTTTCTATATGAAGTGGGGGGAAAAAAATAAAATCTCCACCCTAATGAATGATTTTCCATTTTTATTCCTACATTAATTTTTCTACAGTAATGATACATCACTCTTCATGTGCATGCACACAAAAAAGAATACAGACCAATCTAAACAAAGACCAAAAACCCAAATGGGCAGTGTAAACCACATACACCACAGCATACCACATTGTAGATTTATTACTGGCACTTATTTCCCAAGAGCCATACAACTTACTTCAGGCTTTGTAACCTCATGAGTAACACCATCATCCCAAAAAAGCAGTAATAAAATCTTCACAGCACCTTACACTACCACACTAAAAAACAGCTTTCCTTTTATATAGGTGCTATATAATGTGTTCTAATAAAGAGACACGTTTCTCATCTATAGCAAAGGTCAACTACTGCACTCAATGTGAAGCACCACAAGACACTAACCCGTGGGACATTATTATCCAAATATTACTCTCTAGAGCAATATATGCTTAACTTTTCTTCAGCCATAAGAGGCCCAAAAGCCTGTTACTGACCACAAAAATAAGAGATGTTATGAGCAAAAGGAGCGTACAGAAAAAGCAATCAACAGTTAAACACTTCAAGCATCGCTGCTCTTGTGGGTGATGATTACTTGAGGGAACTGAAGGTTGCAATCTTAAGAGATAGGAGAATAAATGCCAATTTTTCATTTGGGCATGAAGTTATTTAACAAAAAAAAGGCTTGGAGTCACTCTGATAAGTGTGTGCTACATGTGCTTCCCTAGGCTCTGCACCAGGCTGTGGTGAGCCACCCTTTTCATAAAATATAATCAGTTGGGCTGCAACAAGAATAATGTCTTAGCAAACACACCGAGGAGTAATAATCACCCCGTGAACACGCAGATAATGAGTGGGCACTGGACCTTGCTGTAATGTATGTTGGTTTTAACATGCTTGCACAATGTGTATAGATATATTAAAACATAATGACCTCAACATCCTTTTTAGCACCCTAGTAGGGAAAATGGACCTCTCATCGTGAACTAATCATGAATTGCTTTGGAGAGATGAGTTGTAAAGCACAGCATCCCTGTTTCCTTCATTGTTTTCATTATTATTTTTCATTATTTTTCACTTGATTATTTTTCACTTCATCCATTATTTTTCACTCCCTACTGGTGGACATTCCCCTGAGACTACTGTAAGACATGATGGTACCTGGAAACAGTTTTACACCACAAGGTGGAGGGTATTGCTGGGAAACATCATATCCAAACCAAAGATTTTACAAAGGTCTCTCCTTCCACATTTGCTGTGTGCTGGCAGCATTAATTAGACACTGAATTATTTAATGGAACTCAGGTCTGATCCAAGAAAGTGATTCTGATGCTGTGTGTTTTATTATAAACTTATCATGTAGGGTTTTTATGTTGCTTTATTATTTTTTTTTCTATTTGCCAAAGTCTTCAGATAGTTTGCTAGAGAAATGCTTTTAAGTTAAAGTAGCTCAAGTTTGACAAACTTTAGATCAACCACTAAAATTTTTCCCAGTTAGGTCATGCCCCTTGATTTCAACTAGCTCTCACTAAAGTTTTACTGCTAATTGCTGCTAACTGAAGGATTCAACTTGCTCCTGCTGAGGCACATCTCGTTACAAAGGATGGGACTAGGCTAAGAGAAAGAAAATAATATTTCTTGCTTTCTACAGATGGAAACTGGTGATATTTGCCATTATGCTGGGCTTTTTGGTTTTGTTTTTATGGGGTCTATATATAGATATATATACACAGCCTGATCCAACCCTTGCAGGAGAAGAGTAATAATTAAGGGCAAAATACCTCAGTGATGGAAATTGTAACAGAAACAGCAATTTTTCTCTGAAGACCTTTCCTCTTCCTTCTCCCAGCATCACTTCTGCAAGGGGGTAAAATCTAAATGACCTCTTTTCATTTCATGGCCCAAACAAAAAGGGTCTCCTTTGGGGGTACTGCCTATATCAACCAGCAGGATTTCATCATGCTCATCTGACTTTGAGGGAAAGGTGAGTCCACTTTAAAGACAGCGTGGTAACAAGTGCAAGCACCCTACCACAGGTACAGAGAGCTGAGAGAGACAATAATGAACATAATTATAGTTATTGTTTGGTCTACTTATGGCCCTATTTTATAACACTGCTGCCAGCAGAGCTATTTTATGTGATGTCTTTTTCATGCAGCAACCTTTTCATAAATCAAAGCAAAAGCAATACTAGGCAGTTTCTCCTGCAGCCTGTTTGACAATAAAAGTTAACACTGAACCCTGGCTGTTATCAATCTTCATAAATGTGTCTGTGATATAGCAAGCCTGTTCCATACTACACCAAGTCTGTTACTAATGCATGCATAGGAGCAACCTGGTGGCTTAATGGATACCCTAAATGACTTGAAATCGGGCCCCGTGTTAAGTGGAAAGGAAAGTTTTAAAGAAATAACTGCTCTTCTCATTTCTTTTAATATACAATAAAACAATTACAATTTACTGTGGGTCTAGCTTGGGAAATATATATTGTAGTACACTAGGAATTTTCACACACGGAAGAGAAACCAAAGGAAACCAGCTACCACGTTCAAGAAACTATAGGAAGGTGTGGTGGGATTGAAATGTGGCTTCTTTAAGAAGCAACCAGAAGTTTCTTAAGGGTCCAACACAGTAAATCCCAGCTGGGCTCCCAAGGCCCAATCCCAAACCCTGTTACTGACAAGGCCGGGCCAATCAGCGCCGGTCACAGGCCTCTGGGAATCACATTTTAGAGAGAGAAAAACCCAAACAGCTGCATTTTGACACCAGAGAAGGGAGTGAGAAGATGTGAGAAACTCTGCAGACCCCAAGGTCAGTGAAGGGGGGAGGAGGCGCTGAGAGAAGATTCCCTGCGGCCTGTGGGGAAGACCATGGTGGGGTGGGTGTCCCCCCACAGCCCATGGAGGATGAAGAGACCCCACTTGTAGCCCATGGAGGGGAATCTGGGCCAGACAGGAGCCCACCATGGAGCAGGGGGAGCAATATGGAGATCTATGTGACTAAGGATTTTTACTTTCACTCACCACACTCAAAAGCTGACATAATGAATGAACTTGTTTCAACAGTGCACACATCCTCTAAAGAAGATGGGGGAATGCTTGATCTGTCTTAATTTGGATATTATCTGAAAACAACTAGTTTACAAGTAATATCCTTAAGAAAAGGGTGATGTTGGAGTTTGATCCAAAAAGCAATAACCTATTTATCTGCCTAAAATGAGGTTTACAGGAACTTGAAGACAACTTCCATCCCATGCAGTGTTGTGCTATGCAACCAGTGTGCAGTTAACATGTCTCCAGGTTTAAAATAAAGAGAACTTGGGGCAAAGCCATTACATAAATTAGCTTTATCCTTGTTTAATTCTCTGAAAAAAACACTAAATACACTTTTATAGACTGTCTGGAAGAACATCTGCAATTTCTCTACATAAGGAGACAAAATATCTAGTAGAGAAAAGCCAGTAAACTTGAATCATTTGACACTGAATTTACCTATAAACAACTTGTTTTTAAAAATCTACATTGACTGCATTGATTGCATCTTCTTCTTGAGAGGGTTATAGCCAATTTTTTTGGCCAAAGTACTGTGTCTAGTCAAGGTAAAGGGAAAAGAATGTATGTGATGGTGGAAGAAAAGGGACTGCATTTCATCAGCCCATGCAAGGGCATGATTTCACACAGAGTAAAGCTGTGTAGACAGAGAGGTAGTCTATTACACACGGATCTATAAACCCTGTCTCGCAAAACCTTTCGATCCTGATCTTCTCGTGCTTCCAGTAATGCATATGGCACAGCACAGCATTTGCTATGGAATATTATCTGTCTTAACACACCCTTGACAGGGGAGTCCATCTTTATAAAGTTTACAGCCACAGACATGGCTCTCAAGTGGTCTCCTTAAAGAAACACGTATTAGTTTTATCTACTTTATACAGTTTCTTTCCCTGGGCTTAAATGTTTCAGGGTTTACTTTGATTTTTATATTGCAGGCAGACAAAGGGGAAGGCAGAAGACAGTGAGAAAGAGTGCAGTGTTTTGATTAATTTTTTTAAAAACATTGACAAGTTTTCCAATTACAGATATAGATCCTCTATGCAGACAGACACCACCTGAATTGACAAAACCAACTCACACTTAGCTGCTCCGTAAACAGCAATGAGGAAAAATTTCTTCTATTGGACAGTTTTGTGTCTTTTTATGTTGTTTTTAGGGGGCTTCTTGTGCCTCTAAAATAAATAACAGGTCACATCTGTACAAGCCAAAACGTTTTACAAGGCCAAAGCAAACCAAAATATCTATGGTATATAGACTCATAGAATGCTTTGGGTTGGAAGGGAACTCAAAGCCCATCTAGTTACAACCCTCTGCCATGGACAGGGACACCTTCACTAGCCCAGGGTGCCCAAAGCCTCATCCTCAAAGTCTTGAACCCTGTCAGGGATCCAGAGGCAGCGACAGCTTCTCTGGGCACCCTGTGCCCGGGCCTCCGCCCCCTCAGAGTGGAGAATTCCTTCCTAAGGTCTGATCTAACCCTGCCCTCTGTCAGCTTGGAGCCATTGCTCCTTGTCCTGTCACTGCACACCCTGGAGAACAGTCCCTCTCCCACAAGATAGGAGGTAGTTACCTCCTCAAAAACAGCAGGAAAATGCAGAGATATCCACAGAAAGAATCAAATAGCACACTGAGGAAATAATTTAGCATTTGGCATTGAGGAGTACTAGGAGTAATAGGGTAAAATTTAAAAGAAATACATTGGGAAAAAAAAAAACTGTTTAAAGGACATGCATTAAATGATAGTGCAGTGTTTCAAGGGAAAGAAATAAAACTTGAATGTTCTGCTAGGGAGATGGAGTACTGTGTTGCCCCAGAGTATTTCCATCTAGCATGGTATCCCTCCATGGATAATGTGGCACAGTAACACACTATTAAACGTCTAAAGGTGATGGGCTCATCTCCTACAAGCCACTGGCTGTAGAGCCCTGTTACCACTAGGATTCTGCAGTCCATGGATCACAACTTCAGCCTCTTCCAACATGGTGGATGCTATCACAGAATCCCAGGCTGGGCTGAGTTGGAAGGGACCCCAAGGATCACCGAGTTTCAACCCCCCTGTCACAGGCAGGGACACCAACCTCCAGGCCTGGAGCTGGACAAGGTTGCCCAGGGCCCCATCCAACCTGGCCTTGAACACCTCCAGGGTTGGGACACCCACCACCTCTCTGGGCAGCCTGTTCCAGCCCCTCACCACTGTCTCCATGAAGAACTCCATGCAGAGACTCTGTGGAGAAGCTACTTTCTGTTCAATTAATTCACTTCTATGTTTGTGTTTAGAGACGCCCACTGAAAAAGCTTATTGGAAATTTCAAGCTAAAAAAAGAAAGAAAATTGTTTTCAAGACTTGTATCTTCTGGGAAAACGGTCAGTCAGAAGCTACCACTAAAACTCAGCTACCAAAATATCAAATTTGCTCTGATAGAGGAGAATTACTGATTAATTATGCAAGTTGGGGGGTGGAAAGAAGTAGCAATGCTCATGAGAGCAGGATTCATGAAGCTCTATGAAAATGTCCAGTCTTGTGCCCCAGTCAACTCCTAGAGAATGGCACTGCTTAGGAAACAAAATTATAATTTTAAAACCCAGAAGTGCTGCTGGCAGGATCAACAAAGACAGCCAAAATATCACTGATTTTAATCAAGACGGAAAACAAAGGTTTTGGGGAGTGTTATAACCTCTTACATGTAAATGAGGCCTAAATCAATCAGGTCACTGAATAAATATCTACTTTATTAGGAAGAACAGCCTATAAAGGTTGTGTAAAACATGGCAGTCGTTAACCCCTTAATTCCAGGCTCAGATTCATTGCCTATTACCTCACTGACCTCAGTCCAGTCCCTTAACCTTAAGGGATAACTGTATGGCACATCTGTACAGGTCTTTTCATTACTTTTATTACTGTAACATCCAGATGGACTAATTAAAGCTAAATTTACATTAGGTAGATAATTTGTTAGGCATTCTACTATAAAACCCCATAATTCATAGGCAGATCTATAAGAGCCTCTCGATGATTTTACATCCATGTGGCACACGTGTTGCCAGTTGTGTGCTGCACAATTCTGCTCTCTTCAACCAAAAAACTGTTAATCCAGTTAATGAAGTTCAACCTGGCAAAACTATTTATTTATTTGACCTTGTTAGGAGCTCAGCACAACAGCAAAGGAATGGACTTTCTCCTCTGTCAAAGCAAAGGTTGACACACATGACAGGATAATCCCATGCCACCTCCCAGGTACCACCCTCCCAGATGCCAACAGCTGCAGCAGCCCTTTCTCCAGATGTTGCCAGCTGCAGCTCTGCACCACAACTTGTCAATACCTGCAACATGCTGAGATGCAAACATGTGAGGACCAGCATAAAATAAATGCAATCTGGTTCTGGTACCAGCAGCATTTCATCGAATCATAGAATGATTAGAGTTGGAAGGGACTCCCAGAGGTCATCTAGTCCAACCCCCCTGCAAGAAGCAGGGACACCCCCAACTACATCAGGTTGCTTTTCTGACATTCAGATGTTTTCAGAACGAGGAGTTTGTTTTAGCAATGTAAATGAAACAGCAACACGTTGCTGGGGAAGCATCAGAAGATGTGGAGAAGCTTGTTGAAAGCTCCAGTCCTGATGGACATTTTATACTGAAACTCTGACTGTTAAGCAAGGTCCAAATGTGATTGAGATTCAGCACAATTTGGAGAGGGCTAAGCAAATGGGAATACAAAAAGCCATACTGGAAGGTAAACTGCAATGAGAAGTGCAGCTCTGCTCAGAGGAGCTAGTGGAGCAAACCTGTTCTCTGCATGCCTAACAGAGTAGAAAAAAGAAATTAAATATATATTTATAGTGTTTAGCCTTTTTGTGGTTTAACCCCAGGCAATAACTGAGCATCACACAGGCACTCGCTCATCCCTCTCCCCCCAAGAGGATGGGGAGGAGAATAGGAAACAAAATCTTGTGGCTTGACATAAAAGCAGTTTAATAGGATAAAAAAAGGAAATTATTATTATTCTTCATATGTTTGTTATTACTATTAACACAACAATATGATGCACAACTGCAATTGCCCACAACATGCAGAAAGAAGAAACCCAAACCCAACCTGGTGCCCAGTCTGTCCCCAAGCAGTGATCCTGCCCTCCCCAGTTAGATTCCCCAGTTACATATGGGCATGACACAATATGGAATAGCCTTTGGCCAGCCAGGGGCAGCTGCTCAGGCCATACTCTCCCAGCTTCTTGTGAACCTGGCAGGGCATGGGGAGCTGAAAAGCTCTTGGCTTAGTGTAAACACTACAACTACCTAGCAAAAGCTGAAAACATCAGTGTGTTTTCAACAGTAATCTCATCCTAAATCCCAAATGGAAAGCTGTACCAGCTACCAGAAAGAAAATTAACTCTGTCTCAGCCAAAACCAGGACAAGTCTTTTTATGCCATCGTACCTTTTAGGTGCAGAGTAAGTTAGGTGCAACACACCTGCCCCAATTTTCAAGCCCAGTAATAATTTTTACTACGAGCAGTTAAAGAGAAAGCTTTACTTTTAACCAATCCCATGTGGACTAGAAGGCAACAAGGCATCTTAACTACTTTATAAGAGATTTTAATATTGTTTTTGCAAACCTTAATCTCTAAGTAGGAGAGCACTTTCCAACAAAGTGTAGAATTTGATGTTATTTGCCAAAAATGTTTAATGTATACTTTAGCTTTACAACTGTGATTTCGCTTAGACAGTCTAAGCAGAATGACTGCAGGCTGTTTTTTCCCCTGATTTAGCTCAATACTACTAGAAGGGACCGAAAAAAAAAAAAGGAAGAACTAGTTAATTACAAGTAGCAGCAAATGAGCTGTGATGGAGGTGTTAGGAATGTAAATCAGTGCCTCCTGATGCAGCAACAGCAGCATCTGTGCATGCAGCTTCCAAAGTAATGAGATGGTGCCGATGTACTGGCATCTTGCTTTGATCACTTCATCTTGTTGAAGAGCTCTGATGGGAAAACAAAGGTCGGTGGCACTGACCTCCCTTCCCGCAGCTTGCACACACACAAACATCAGCAACTGATGGAGGATTGCTGTCTTGCCACCCCATGATTTCAGAACGGATGGTGACATAGTTGGGGGCCTTATCTACACAGATAGCACAAGCTCCTGCAATGGGAAGTGTCATGTTCTAACATGTAGAGGTAATTGTCAACTCATTCTTCACCCTGTAACCAGAAATAGGTGTATGATTTTTAAAATGACCTGTGCTACCTGCTCTCCAGAGGGAGAAGCTTGCTGCTGTGTGCTCTGAAGTGGGGGCTGTGAGATTTGTGGGCTTTGATGCTACAGATGGCTTGGACTTGCCAAAGAACAGCCTTAGAAAAGGTATTTGTAAATCTCAGCAACGGAAGATTACACAATACAGAACAAATTAATAATAAAAATACTCTGGGTTTTAACCTTCCTTGCTTTAATACTGTAATTGGGAAATGATTTACTTGTGTTCATACAAAATCCCAACAAAGGATACTTAATGTAGTAAAACAAGAGGCTTTAGTCCTTGAAAGGCATCACGAAGCCAGATGTAAACACCAACAACGCCGTGAAGTCGGTCTGAGTGGCTCACAGAACTGCAGCCAGCAGCAAGAACTGCCCTTAATGAGTGCATCCATCAATTTTCAGGGGACTTGGTTGATTACCAGCTCACAAAACTAGGGAACATGCCAATTTAACTGTTGGCCACTGATGCATGAAGGAAGAGTTTCGCTCACTTGCTTTCATAAAGAAGTCTGTAAAATTACTTAACGTGTCTGTGTAAGCAAACACAGAAGAGCTGTGGTGTGCTGGAACATGAGCACATGCTTTCCCCTTCCAACACATCCACCAGACTCACCTGAGGAGGAAAGGGACACTCAGAGGGGGAGGCACAGTTACCCTACTGTAATTACAACTATATCCTACTAGAACTACCCTGCCTTCCAGGAAATCTTTTGTTATTTCAAGTATTAATTCATATCAAATAAAAAAAAAATATAATAATTTCCTAGTCTGACTCTGTGCTTTACTAAAATTAATTTTAAGATTGCTTTCTCCATTGCAGACTGTAACGTATCTGCCTGAAAAACTGGTGATAGCCTGAGGGGAGATTTAATGAATGCACCCTCGATTTCTTGAAAGGAAACAAAAGGGGAAAAAAAAGGATTATGGCAAACATGGAAAGAATTGGCTTGGCTCTCTTAATTATCACACCATCTAAATTTTGAATAAAGGATTTTAAAAGTTAATATAACCCTGAAGAAACACAGTTAGTGCTTCAAATGTAGCTCCTGACCGAATAAGCACATTTAAAGTTCACATTGCAGCTCAAATATTTCAATGGAAACATAGGTCCCCATGCAAACAGATTTATGATTCTGGGCTTAACAGAAAAACACACAGATATTACACCA
Organism: Heliornis fulica; assembly: GCA_013399135.1. Taxonomy (NCBI): domain Eukaryota; kingdom Metazoa; phylum Chordata; class Aves; order Gruiformes; family Heliornithidae; genus Heliornis; species Heliornis fulica. The sequence goes on from VXBZ01006757.1 coordinate 50,965, forward strand.
GAATCCCCTGCTCCCACTTCATTCAGAATGAATCTGCATCTAGCTAAAAAGTGCCCAATTAATATTTCATCCAGCTCAGCCGAGTACTCTCATTCCTAATGGACTGTATTGATCAAAGGAAGAAAGTTAAACATCTCTGCTGCTGCAGGGAAAACTAAAGTTGTCATTTATGAAGTGATCATCATTTCATAGGTAAATGGACTGAATGAAGGGTTTACAGGATTTTGATATTCAAAAGCTGTTCAAATGATATCCTCTGATCTGTCTCCACTGAGATGGGGTAAGTACTGACCAGTCCCTTCCTCAAGCCAGGCTGCAACTCCATCTGAAAGGCAGGAATACATCATTCCTCTCTCGATTCAAAGGCATGCATAAGGCATGCATGGTGTAAAGGGTTTCACTGGCTGAGGGACCGCTGTGTCGAAGCAAAATCACTTATACAGACTGGTAGTACAAAGTCAAACATAGTGCTTGGATGAGCTCTGCCACAGCAGCCCTCAGGTAAGTCTATCAGGACCAAGTAGCTGAAAGCAGTGAGCAAAGAAAACAGATTCTGTTTTATTCCTTTTCTGTTCAAAAGGAACAGGATTTTGGATGTACCAGATAAATATGAGCGACCCAAAAGCTTTGTAGTCTCTTTATCAATTTCTCTTCCCACCTGAGTATCTCTATGTGTTCTGAATCTGGACTGGTTTACACCTAAGAGGGATGGCAGTATCACATCCCCCTGCAAAACAGCATTTACACCTTGGTCACTAAGTAGGATGGTGTTAGATACCACTGGTTAGATCAACATAAGCAGCTCTCACTGCTACACCACCCTCTGCATGTGTCAACTCCACTGTCAGTGAAGCAGCCTTGGCAAACAGAAGAGGGATGCAGTGGGAGCACTGAAAGACAAATTAGACTATTTGAATTGAAAAGCTCCATGGTTTAAGCTGATTTGATGGTATTTGACACTTTGCACCCATAACTTACAAACATACCACTCCTACACCCATCTGGGGGATGCCATGGGTAACTTGGGACCATCATGCCTACACATAACACCTGAAAAAAGAGTTCAATAATATTGCCAGGCACAGTCTCCTCAGGGCAAACAATACCAGAATGACTGTTTCATGACAATGCACTACGTGGATGTGCTATATTCATAAGAGAAAAGATTAATTCAAAATGGTTCTATTTTGAGCCCATCATCTTTGGCTGAGCTGGAGGAACTCAATTAGAAGAAGGCAGGCCTGCAGGCTCTGCCCAAGGATTTCTGAATAGCTTTCTGTCTTCTGTTACTGGAAAAATACTATGTAGTATTTCATAAATAATTTATAAACTGCACTTTTAGCTCTAGTTTTTAAAAGCAACTAATCAAGGTAGCAAAAGGAACTGCTATCCACCAGTGGAAATACAGAAGCAGAGACAAAGCAGAACTATTTGCCTGGGTAACTGCAATTCCAAGTTACAGTGGTTTGTGAGGACAACATAGTTACCAAAAATGTTTGTATTAAGGAACTAATATTCCTAATTCACAGGTTGTTTAGAAGAGTCCCTCAAAAGTTTCCATATGTGCCATCCATCAGCAGGGTGACTAGAACAGTGACCACCCCCCTGGTCTCAGCTCAACATTTTCATTAAAAAGCTCATTTTCTCCCCATACTACATTTTTTTTCAATGTCCAGAAAATTGGCATCATTGCATTGAAAGACCATTATATTTATATATCAGTGTCACTATTACTCATTTAATGCAGCCTCATTACAAACTTTCTCAGCTTCAATTCCCAGCCCCAAAAGTGTTCAAGCTAAAATGCACCTTGAAGTACTCTTCATGATTCTATGCACTTACAGATAACCATCAAATGTAACTGTGCTTTAAATTTTATTGTCAGTAAGCATTAATAAACCAAGCTTCATGATACAGAAGCCAGCAATTAAAGGAAGACACGCTATTGATGTTTTGTCATTTATTCCCATTCACTCTACCCTGAACTAAACCCCCTGCTGCACATATTTTCGAGGTTCTAATAGCCCGTTGCCTGACGATCACTGAGCTTCCCATCAGCTTCCATCAGCTTCCAGAGCAATGGAATTGATACAGGATCACGTGGAACCTATTGATTTGCTTTGTAAAACTGTTTTTAGAACATCTCCAATGTGTGAAGACCGGACAGTGTGAAGCAGCCTGAGCAAATCCCTTTCTGGTTTTAGTCAGACAAGCTCCTCCAGTTCCCCAGAGGCCTTCCTCCTGGTCGGTGTTTGCACTGTTTGTAAATCCACAATTGTGATAGTTCTGTACTGAACGCGACAGGGCTGACAGTGCAGAAGTGGCACTCGGAATCCCAGCCCCCCCCGGTCCCTCTGATATCCAAGGACAAGCTGGAGTGCCAGGAGGTTTATTCTCTGCTAAACTTCTTTCACTTGTTTAATCATAGAATCATAGAATCATAGAATGATTAGGGTTAGAAGCGACTCCCAGAGGCCATTCAGTCCACCACCCCTGCAAGAAGCAGGGACACCCCCAACTAGATCAGCTTGCTCAGGGCCTCATCCAACCTGGCCTTGAACGTCTCCAGGGATCCAGGGGCATCCACCACCTCCCTGGGCAACCTGTTCCAGTGCTCCACCACTCTCACAGGAAAGAACTTTTTCCTAATATCCAATCTAAATCTCCCTCCCTCTATTTTAAAACCATCACCCCTTGTCCTGTCACAACAGGCCCTACTGAACAGCCTCTCCCCATCTTTCTTGTAGGCCCCCTTGAGGTCCTGGCAGAGCGCTAGAAGGTCTCCCCGGAGCCTCCTCTTCTCCAGGCTCAACAGCCCCAACTCTCTCAGCCTGTCCTCGTAGGAAAGGTGCTCCAGCCCCTTTATCATCTTTGTGGCCTCCTCTGGACCCTCTCCAACTGGTCCATGTCCTTCTCATGTTGGGGGTTTCAGCTCTGGACACAGTACTCCAGGTGAGGTCTCCCGAGGGCAGAGTAGAGGGGGAGAATCCCCTCCCTCGACCTGCTGGCCACGCTCCTCTGGATGCAGCCCAGGATGCGGTTGGCTGCTGGGCCCCAGAGCACATTGTCGGCCATGTTGAGCCTCTCACCCACCAGCACTCCCCAGTCCTTCTCCTCAGGGCTGCTCTGGAGCCACTCTCCGCCCAGTCTGTAGTTGTGCCTGGGATTGCCCCGACCCAGATGCAGGACCTTGCACTTGGCCTGGTTGAACCTGATAATGTGGTAGTGATGTGATGCACAAGATCCAGAATCTGGCTCCGCTGTGGACACAGAAGTTCAGAAGTGACACTGAAGTGACACATTAAGATACTGGGAAAAACCTCAACTTTGCTTTGCACAAACACCACCAAAACAAACAGCTGACCCCCAAAGGACCAGGAGTTCCTGACAGTCCAACTGGCTGGGGAATCTGATTCTGCCAAGAAACCAGCAGCAAGAAGCAACTCCATGTTGTCTACGAGGGAGCAGCAGAGCAGGAGAACAGCAAAATAATTCACAAAAAAGCACCGCTGAACATCTATGAAGTCTGTTATCCACCACGAGGAATCAAAACCCAGGAAGAGAAAGTAAAAACATTTATTTTAGGCAGAATTTGCCCTATCCACTTACTCTATTCCTAAATGAATAATCAAGATATTACTTGGCTCTAGACACCACAGGGGAATAAAATGTCACCACCGCAGCTGCCAAATTTCCCGCTACCAGCCCTTCAAATTAAGGCAAAAAACCCACAATGCAAATGTACAATTTGATTAAGTTAAAGTTCAACTCTTTGCCCAAAGCCCATCTCTTCCTGTAATATTGCATTCTTTTCTTCTTGTGTAAACTTCTCATTATAACAGAGACATCTTCATAATATAATAATTCTGGTTATAATGTAACTGCGGGTAACATAACTCCTACATTAGGAAAGGCAGCATGCTCTAGTAATGTTGTTTTAATGTAATTTGTGTACTGCAGGAACTGACTGAACCTGGTCATTTAGGGTTTGATCAATGTGAATTAGTGTCTTAAAGAGATGAACCATTTGATAATTCAGAATTTGATCGATGTGAATCGGGACCTCGCGGAGATAAAACATTTATCATGGACATTTGGAATATCAGGCTGATCCAGGCAGTGCTGGAGAAGGTAATAAGCAGGCATCGATATGGACTGCAGACAAAGTACAGGAGACCTGCCAGTTCTCTGATATGAGTTTATATGGGGCATTTGGTTTCATAGAATCATAGAATCATAGAATTTTTAAGGCTGGAAAATATCATCCAGTCCAACCATTAACCTACCGCCACCAAGTCTACCCTTAGACCACGGGTTTTTCCCATTTGATGAGGTGAATTATCCTTAAAGACTGACAAAGCCACAGCTGATGTAATTTTAGGGACTAAAGGGAGGAAGGAAAAGGAAAATCCAGGAAATAGTGAAGTAATTATCCACTTCTCTTTGCTCTTGACAGAGATGTAACTTAAAGATTTGAAGAAATGCAAGTTATCTCAGTAAAACTTAGTAACTGATTCTAGACATGTTTAAAATAAAGTGAGACTATTTCATAATAATACCACAATTAGATCTCTTAATCTTGCACTTAGAACCTGAAATCACACTGACATGCAGCACACTGGTTTATGCATTAACAAAATTTAGCAGTTCAACCTTACTTAATTCTTCTTTTACAGCCAATTAAACAAGCTCTTTAAACACTACTGCTTGAAACTCTGTCCTCAATCCTCACATGCAATTAAACTGAATATGAGAAGTGCCTGGTGACACCAAAAGAGCATCATCTTTAGGTTTCACTAAATCATTTATAATTTATCCATCGAGTTACATACAAAAGGCAGTGATAAAATAACATCTACTGAGTTTAAACCTTCAATAAAAGACATGGCATTTAAAAGGATTTTGAAGAAGAAAATGTTTATATTATAAAGTAATATTGATATTTCATTCACTTCATCAAATGCACCCCAATCTATGTGCATAGTTCAGTTAACTTTTTCTTTTCATTGAGTTTTCCTTTTTTTTTTTTTTTTAAGGCAATGGACCGAAACCAGATCCACTAATGAAAAGCTCCTGATGATTTTTCAGAAATTCAGTAATGGCATTAGAGAGACATATTGTCAAATAGGTGATTTCTATTTATACCTTTAGTCTCTAGAAAATTAAGAACAATCTCATCAAGTGTTAGGAATCTCTGATTCCCTCTCCAAATCCCTCTTCAGTAAATACTCTCTGGTTTATGAAGACAGACTGAAATATCCTTAAATTTCTTAGATAGTGCCTGATGCTAAAGGACATGCCCCTGCTAAATCCACCAGTTCCATTTGTGCAAAAAGAATTCCAAACATATTTGATTTACTTAGAAATTATTTATATATTAGGGTTAAAAAAAAAATCTCCAAACCTAAAGCCATCTCTTGCCTCTGGACAAAATAACCCCCTGGAGCTACCAGTACTTCACAAGGGAAGTTTGGTTTGGAATAATGAAAGTGAGATTAGGCAATAATTAGATTTCAAAACCTGAAAATACCCCACTGTAACAGAGGAAAGGGAGATAACCCTTGATGGGAATCTTATCACAGATGAAAACGATGACAATGAATAAGAACATACCAGGCTTCCCATCCATAATGGCAATACCTCCAAATTATGCTGAAATCAGACCTTGAGTCACTGGTCATCCTGTCCCTTGTTTAAAGGATGGATTAATTCAGTCCTGAATGTACTCTGCACCATTAACCAGTACAAAGACTTTGTACATATACTAGAGACTATTTAAAAATTCATGATATTAAGAGAGAAAATTATTCGTATTTTACAGTTAAGAACTTTATTTACATCATTATCAGCAGCTCAAAAAGTCCTTTTCTCTTCTTGCTAATCAAAAAACAAAACAAATAAAAAATCAAAACAAAAAATCCCTCCAAAAAATGTTGCAGAATAATTCATTTTGCACAGCGTTTCTTGGTTACAGCTGAGAGTAAAAGGTTGTGAAAAGTTCTCTCTGCATCCTTACTCAAATGATAAATGGAACCTTCTGCCTAATGGATGAACCAGCAGAAAGGAAAGAGTCCAAGGCTAAGGGTCAGAGTCACTTTGATCCATCAATTACTATATCTTCATTTAACCATCCTCAGGACTAATAAAAATTATTTAATTTGACCTTCACTGTTCAGGGCAAAGTGAACTTGCTAATTTAAATCCTTTCACATCACGCAAGCACAGGATGAATACTATTGTAATGCAAAGTTGAACCTACATTTTTGGTACTCCATTAGAGAAAAAAATGTTAAGGAATATATTTTTAGAATATTTCATGCATCTTATCAAATAGAAATTAATTAGTACATTACTAACTGCGCATCCAATTTCTATGCAGCTTATGGTTACTATGCACTGGCTTCCAAATTCTTCAAAATCCTCTCCTTTCAATAACCAGCACAGACTGATAGGATCTGTGATAGGGGAAAGGGGAATTATTGTGAATTTTAATGTGGATAAGGACTTATCTGCCAGGCTGAAAACCAACAGTAAAACAGACTTACTTGAACCGAGCTGACACTTCATCGGCAGCTTTTTGGTATTGCTCTGTAGTAACTTTGTAGAACTGGGCACTCTGAAAAGGTAAAACACAAAACTTGAAATAAAACAATTACAGATCTTATAGAAAATCATTTATATCCATGCTAATATCTAATAATAATTCTAATTTCAATATTTTGTGTATTTAAGTTTTTAAGTTGTTCCAGAAACTACCCCAAAACCTAACTCTCAAATCAAGTATTCTACTTGAGGACTTTATGGGGATTTTTTTGTGTTTTTTTTTTT
>VXBZ01006758.1:6082-82249 GCA_013399135.1 Heliornis fulica
TCCACCCTTCTTGCCAGCATTCCCAAGGCGCTGGTTCTTTGTCTTAGAAGGAATGGAGTGTCTGAATGGTGTGAAAGGGACAGAGAGGGTCGCTTCAAATCGATTTTACTTGTCCTCTCTGTCTTTTCGGATCAACGCCCTTCAATGGACACATAGGTGCTCTTTCAACCAAAAACTTGTGCAACATTTTCTGCCTGTATTGGTGCTAAATACAATAAATGCTGGGCAGATTTTTTTTTCTTTCTTTCCAAAGCAGAAAGCACCCTAATTAAATTGTTTTATATGGACAGTCAAGACAGACCAATTAAGTATGCATTAGTATAAAGATATATTCGAGAGATAAGCGCTCTATAGGAGCCCTGTCTAGGCAAGGTGTGTAAAGTGTCCTCTCGAAGAGAGGCTGTAAGCAGGGTTTCATATGGATTTTTCCCCTCCATTGCCTCCTATACTCGAGTAACGGACTGAATAAGTTAGCGAAAAGCCATTAGTGAAAGTGGTTTCTAAACAAAGTTAACAGGTGGATGTAGCTGGTTTTAGATTTGAATAACACTCCCACATCTATAATACACAGCCATATATTTATGCAGCCCCTATGCACACAATGTACATTCCCAGAGACAAATGCCTCCGACCTATAGCTTACGTGCAAATGCACACACACGGGAATAAAATAAATAGCTGGGCACTTCTGCAGGCTGCAGCACACGATGTGAGTGAGCACACGCACACACACACACACACACACAGACATTACAGATATAACTGTGTATCTATTGTGTATAGGCACCCAGCCCTGCATCAAAGACAGACACACGCACACAAGGCGTAGCTGTCTCGCCTGGGTGTGCTGCACAGACATCTAACCGGGGATCAGCGGGCACACAGCACACAGTCCTGGGGTAATTACAAGTGGAAATATTTCCTATTCGAGGCATAGGCTTTCCCAGGAGTGAAATAACAGATCAGGATAAAACATACACACGAACTTCTCTTTTTGTCCATTTTATCACCCTGGGAAAGCTCTCGTGGATGGTTAACCGCAGGAACCGGGTTTTAAGCTCTTCTCCATTTCTATTACTATGTTTTTTTTTTCTTCACTGCAGGTTTTCTACGTAGTTAATAATAATAAAAAAAGGCAAACCAAACAAAACCCACAACAAACCCTAAACAGACGAACAAACAAAAAAGCAATCAGCCCCCAACCCTGTCTCAGCCTGATCCTGGGGCACGCAGAGCTGCGGGATGCTATGAGGAGAGGGAGGAGGGTGGGTTGGAAGTTGCTGGGGTACCCTCCATCCCTGGGCACTCCGTAACCCACCCGCCGAGGCAGAGCTGTGGGAGAGGGTCCAGAGTGCCCGGGGATGCTGCAGAGTGGGGACCGGGGAATCACCCCTATATCGTGACATCGCACCGCAGAGACAGGACGGGTTTGGGGTTTTTTTTTCTGGAGGGGCCGGGGAAGAGGGGGACAGAGGGGTACAGGGATGCGAACCAACTGTGCGACGCCTGCCCGGTGTGATAGTAATTTTCTAGCAGCGCTTTGAAAGTGTTAGCCCATCAAAGAGAGGTGGGAGACGGGGAAGAATAAGCCATTCCTCGCTTAGGTGCTTTAATGTCACGGTAAACAGGTTAGAAACAGACGGTTTTAAAGCCTCAATTTCTCTTTACTGGTTACCTTCGAGGATAAATCATAACAGACTGTATGGGGGGCAAAGAATTCATCTGAAGGAGATCTCAGCAAGTCACTACCCGGACAATAGTCCACCTCCTGTTGGGTTGCGTATTGATCAGGAGAGGAGCTGAAGATGTCGCCACACTAAATATTTACTGATCACACACAAATAGCCGGGACTTGAACGATTTTCTCCTGTGAGGAGAGCAGAGAGAGAAGGGTAAATCATTTTATTAGTGTGTATAAAGCAAAGAGCACACTCTGGCTTGGAGTGTTTTAAGATGTGTCTTCAGCTGGATGAAAAGAGTTAGGGAAATCGATATGGAGTGATTAGACGAGCCAGTCGTGTCAAAGAGAGAGGCTGTGAATTTCATGGATTTGGTTATACCGGGAGGGGGAAAATATATCGAGAGATTAAAGGGAGGAACCCATTGTAGCAGAGCCAATGAGAAAATAATATCTAATCAGACCCGGCAAAGGTAGGGACGGGATAAGACCCACATTTCTAAAGAATCACATCAGCTGGAGAGGGATCAGGGACGCACATGAAAGAGGCAAACGAGGGGGAGAGCAGGAGAGAAGGAGCCTAGAAATACTGCAGAGCAAATCCAGGAGAGGCAGGGAAAAGTCGCCTCTGTAGAGCAATGCTGAGACACCACGAAAATGGGGACAAAAGACGCAGCAGCGAGGGGAAAGCGAGGGCTGGAGTTAACGGGCGCCTGACTTCGAGGTGAAGTTGAGGGGTCTCCAGCCCTGTGTGTCAGCCAGGCAGGGAGGGCTCTAGAAGCAGATGCGAAGGGTTTAAAACCTTCTCCTCCAAGTTTGTCCTCCCCTCTCCTTTCCCCTCTACCCCTCCCAAGCAAATGTGGTGAGTAAAATGGATTTTAGCGTTTAACCACCTCATTTTATCCACGTAATGACAAGGCTCGTAATATGTAATCTACAGATTACTGCCATTCGAGGGTGACCACAAGTGGCATAAAAATATTTTTAAAAAAATAAAATCAAATCAGCATTTCTGCAAATGGCAAAATGGCTAAAACCAGCCCGGGCTTAAAGAATTGAAGTTGGGGAGTTGCTGCTGTAGGATTTTATCGGTCGTAGGGAGCAATTCAGCCGTAGCTCAGGTACAGCCCTGGGGTGTCCCGGCGGATTAAAGAAAACTTTGCTGGAGACAAGCAAATGTCTAAGTGCCAAAGGGCAGAAAGCTGGGAGCAGGACAGGGCTCTGCCAAGCCGCGTTAAAATACGTTCTTCAGGGATGCTCGGGATTTATTTATTTATTTTTCCTTACTTTTTTTTTTTTTTTTTTTTTTTCCTCGAATCATTGATGTTTGGGCCGTGTTCAAACACTACTTTCCCTCTGAGTATTTTTCTTCAACAGAAAAGAGGATGCGACTGCAGAGAACTAAGTCAAAGGAGCGAGAGAAAGTTCGAGCCGCACTTTAAATGATGCTGGTTGCTGAGAGGGAGGAAAGACATCTAAAGCTAGGAACCGAGGAGTAAAACTGATGTGAAAACAGCTTTTCACTTCTCCTCCAAGTGCTAATTTTGCTACTGTAAACAAACACTGAAGTTAGAAACAGCTGCAAATAGCCTGCCGGGCACCCAGGGCTCAGGGACAGTGGGGGAAAAATGACTTTTGTTCGTCTCTCGGGCTGAATTTCACCCGAACTTTGCTTTCTGCTGGAATCAGTGGCTGATGCTGGGTTTAGCTGGGGAAAGGAAAAAAAAAGAAAAGCAAAAGAAAAAAAAAGCAAGCAGCATATTCAGCGCATTTCATGTGTGCCTATGGAGTGCAGGCAGCTCGGCTGGATCACTAATGCAACAGGAAACCTCGGGATAGACTCAGCCTAATTAACAGTTTTCCATAGCTGAAGCGATTTTTAAGAATCCCAGTGGATTAGCCCAATATGTTCAGGTGTGAGGCTACGAGGGCCTATAACTCCTTTCACTATAATCTTATAACCTCCTTACCTAATTCCTTAGATTGCAGATAGGAAGAGTCTGACCCTGGAGGTCGTAAAGAGCTTGGTTTCATTAACCCTTCCCTCCCCAGCGCTGCTCCAAGGTTAACTGCGCTAGGCTGGGTGTTTGGGGGAGGGAGGGAGGGCAGAAGAAAGGGATTTGCAAGAGGGGTCGATCCGATGGATGGAGTGTAGGGGGGTGGGTTAAGGCTTAAAATGATTTCTGCTCCCTTCATTCCCCTCCCTTGATCCAAAGGAAAAATGGAAATGGAACTTTTCTCTTTCCCATGCACCGGGAGGTGCATAAATGTACGGATATTTGTGAGACAATTCATTCCCTTTACACCATGTCAGAGGTTTGGGTTTTTTAATATTTTTTTTCTTTTCCCCCAAACGTGGAGAAAATGAAACATTCTAGAAACGTCTGATATTGCAAAAAGCAAAGCAATCTCCATCTTTAAAAAAACCCATCCAACCAAACAAACCAACCCAGCAGCAGTCTCGAGCTCCTTGTCCATAGTAGAGCTGTAATCTTTAAAGAAAAAAAAAATCTAGAAGAGCTTCTCAGACTGTATTTGCCTGGTAACACACCTGGTTTATATTTTAATAGGTAGTTACATTGTATTGATTCAGGGTACATCATTGATGTTGAAAGTTAATAACTCTCAAATTATATCTATCTGCCTACATACATAATTGCATACACAGTATAACACTGTAAGAATTTGCATTTTGCAGCACATTCTTTGTTCTTAAATCTTTTAACACATTGAGTTGTTCCTTTGAAGAAAATGCTATTGAACCACATGTTTAAGGAAAAGATGCTTCTAAACTATATGTTTAAGCAATGAAATTGTTGAGTGAAATACAGGTTTCTTTGTATTTCACACAAACCTTGCCATACGCCAATCTTAAGTTATACATCTGAACTGTTTTTTTTTTTCTTCCCTCCCAGTCAGAAGACAGAAATATGTGAACTGCTCAGAGAGGTGGGTACTTTTTGGTAAGTATGTTTAGATATGATCTTCAGATACATTTATTGTACTTTCAAATTCTTTGGATACTAATTGAGCTAGCAAACAATATCCCAGCTGAATGTCTTAGCTCCCTCCCTATTTAACAAGCTCTTAATATAGAATTATATTGTAGCCATCCTTTTACTAAACAATATAGCTGGAGAATCAGCAAAAAATTAAAAAAATTTAAAACCAAATGATAATTGCTGCCTTATATCTGACTCCTCTTCCTTCCTGCAGTCCTAATGAACTCTTTAAAGTTGTTTTTTATTATTATTTCTGAGTGACAGATCAAAAATAATTAGCAGAATAAAAAGCAGCCGGAAAGCTTGAAATAATGTGTCTAAATATTTCATATTGCTACTACTAATACTAGCCCACCAGTTGGAAAAAGGAACCATTCCCTATTTATTCTGTGGTAGTTTATAAATACAGAAAGATAGATATTTTTTTTTTTCCAGGGCCTATCTCAGAAATGACATAAATAGGGATTGAACTACCTGGAAAAAAAAGAGAGAAGAATAAAATAAAATACAACAAAGACCCTGGGCAGGGATAGAGACAGACAGACAGATACATAACTGCATTTGAACAATGTTACATGTCACATTAGGTGGTTAAAAATAATAATAAAAATTTGCATGTTTATAACCTCATAATTTAAATACATTCTTATCACTATCCTCTGAAAGGTTGCAGCTTCTTGGAAGTATTTTGAGTGCATATTTTAAACTTTATGCCCCACACTGGATTAAGATGAGCTGTTTAACCCAAGAGTAAAATATATTTTTTGCAATCTAAGGTTTGGGTTTCAATCGCCATTATAATGTTCTTTATATTTCATCTCTCTACATTTGGAGACTTTATTTAAAACGGTGTCAATTTAATTAAAATCCTAATTTGTCATTCTAGGAAATTAGTCAGTATCCTCCAAAATAATTGCCTGTGTTTGACTGAGGTAAATCAGATGAGAATTTTTCACATTCAAAGGGTTAAAGATAAGCTGAAAACTTTCAAGCAAAGGGATACCAGCAAACAGTGAAAAATGTCATGCCTGCTCTCTCTTGACAAGTTTTCATTATATCACATGTAAGGAAGCACAAATTTTTGAATCTAAGACCAGTTTTAGTTTTTAATAGGAAATAATTACATGGAACTTTATTTCCAGAGAGAATGTCCCTTCCAGCTATGGTGTTTTCCTTTGATCTAAGTATTAGCTGGTAATAAAATAACCATATTTTGGATCCTAAGCATATTGATGCTTAAAGGAATGTTATGCTTTCAATCAAATTCTAACTTCAGATTATCCAAAGGTATTCATCCTTCTTTTGTCAGAAACCAATTTGCTCTTTTACTCCTGCAGCTACTCACATGTGTTTTAGTATACTTTGCTATTTCATAGTGGACTTTTCACTATCAAGGTGGAACATTTTAGATGGAGTGAAACCTTGTTCGAGCCTGGCGATTTGGGCTGTTTCTCATACAGTTTCCCAGTCCAGCCCTTCTTTACACTTGTTGTATGTCACCACCATCACTCATCTCCGGGGGCAACTGCTGCAAACATCTTTGTGGCAGGATTTGGTTTTAAAACTTTCGATTTTATTTATTTAATTATTTATGTAACCTGGAGAATCAATCATTTGGACCCATCCTGAACAATTAACCTCCTCTTTATACTACAGCCCCAAGTGCAGTACTTCATAAAGACATGAAAAGGACATCCCAGACACCAGAACCCGAGCCCAGGCTTGTCGCAGAGTATAAAGGGAGAGAGAAGGGGAGTTTTTATCTCTTTGCCCCGCCAACTTTTGATAGTTCTAAGTTTCAGTGTGACAATACAACAGTTTTGATAACACAGCTCATGGGTTTCTCTGCCACATAAAGTTTTCTTAATAATAAAGAAGAAGAAACTTTATCCCTGCTAAATTAAAATAGGGCAGATGTTGGATATGGTTCATATTAGCCAGCCTTTCACCCCTTTGCCCCTGGCACTAAAGTTCTGACTTTTTCTTTCTACTATGTCTGTTTCTAACTGAAAGGTATTATTCCTGCCCTAGCTATCTTCTTCTATTTATTTTTTCAGTGTCTAAATTTAAACCTATTCATTTAGTAATATACATTCTATTTCAGATTGCTAAACCTGGCCAGAGAAAGGAAATGTTTCCCAAAAAAAGTGATGCACCACTGACCTTAAAAGAAAACATGAGACAGGGAAAGCTGTTCTTAAAAGGTTTATTTCTAGAGAGTTTTGTAGCTGTGTTGACATTATAGAAATAATGGCTGTATTGCAAAGGGCTTTCCAGGCCCAAGAGGTTTACTTTTTCTTCTGACCATAAGTACAATAAAATTTTAAAGGTGCACAAAGTCTCATCACTTTAGATATTTAAAACTAGATTGAAAAAACCCAAACCAATGCGTTGGGAAATGTACAATATAGTGTACGGCCCTGATGAGAAAGCAAGGGACAGAGAAAAAATAAATACATTACCCCAAACCCAAAGGCAAACAAAAAGCCCCAGGTTTTGCATGCTAGCTCTATGAAAATCCTGGCTATTAAACTCCCTAGGATAGCACAGCTCTTTTCTCCAGGGCTGTGAAGATAGAATTTATTGTCCATTTGGAACGATCAAGTTTAGGCTAATAAAAGGCCCTCTGTAAGCAGAAATGCCCGAGTTGACGTTTGGCAGAGTTTTCAATGGTAGAGTTTATATAGGATGAGGGGCTCTGCACTATTGGAAATTATTCATATTCTCAGCAGCTGAAGATGATTTGACATAGAGAAGTAAACGTTAGGCAGCGGCTGGAGGTTAATCAGCATCGCTTTCTGAACTGGACGCTTGAAAGCAGGAAAAAGCGAAAGCTGCTCTCTCTAGCCCTTCCCTTTGCTAAGGCACTGCTAACTTTTATGATTTTTTTTTTTTCTCTTCCTCTTTACTATCTGTCTTTGTGCCTGAGGGCCAGTGAAAGAACACTGCAGATTCTAGATTGCTTTCAGAGTTTCCCTTTGCTGATGATGGATTACCATGTCAATTTAAACGGCATAGGATTAATTTGTTTCAATGATTTCTCTTTAGGCTGAATGCCAGTATTTTTCCCTAAATAATAATAATAATAATAATAATAATAATAATAATAATAATAATAATAATAATAATAATAATTCCTTAAAACCCTCAAACACTTTCAATATACCACATTAAAAAGACAATAATAGAAATAGACAAGTTAGGTGTAATGTTGCAACACAGTTATAGGTTTGAGTGTTTTTATCTCATTCTAAGGGGCTGGAGCATACAGTCAGTCACATTAAAATGAAATTGGATCCAACGTTTATTCAATAAATACTTGTCTTGTAGGTAATCCAGAGCAGAGTGCTTTTGACACATAAGGACTTAATTTGTCTTGGATAACAAGTTATTAATATGGCACATTTAAACTTGCCACCTACAATAAGGTCATTTAGATCTATAATACAACTCGCAAGAGAACTTCATAAAGCCAGAAACAAAGTTTGAAACTGCCTCCAAGTTGTGGAGCAGACACACGGCTCATGGTTCGCTCTTTTCAGAAGAAAGTTCAGAGCAAGTAGGAGCCACGCAAGCCCAAACGGTGTGCATCTGCTCTTCATTGAAAGGCAAACATAAATGGAGTAAGGAGAGGGGGGGAATAACACCCCCAAGAACCCAAACATGCATTTTTGAATGAGTAAGCTTTAAAGCTGTGCTGTGTCTGCTAGCAAACTCATCGCAGCTTTGAAAGTGAAAAAAACACCATTTGGTTCCGAGTGGAAATTCGCCCGCATTTGCACCCTACCTCTAGCATGTGCTTTGCAATTTACTTGCTTTTAGTAATAAGTGAGGAAGTTGGAACATAATCCACCCATAAATGTTATTGCTGTAATTTGGCTGTGCTGTGTTTGTTCATGCATTAGCTGTATATGTAAAGTGAAGTGGGGATGTATGGTGGTGATCCCCGTACAGCCTGAACAAACAGAGGTGTTTTGGTACATACTGGATTTCAGCCCTCAAATACCCTGCAATTGTTTTAAAATTTGGAAATCTGGATGTGAGTGGTTTAGTTTCAGACCTGTCCTAACTAAGCAATGCCTGCAAGAGGTGCATCAGGAGGGGAATATAGTGGCCACACTCTACAGGATGCGTATTGTGGCTGTTGATTCGGTCTCCACACTGTACGCGTGAGCTTTATGATCTTGTTTTTGCGTGATAAGCTCTTGGTCACTCTTGTCCTGGCAGATTCTGTCTCTTTAAGTAACTAAATCTCATTTTTAAGCTCTTCTTAGGAAAAAAGATGTTACACACGAGTAGAAAAATGCAGGCAAGAAAGGCTAATTGAATGAAAAGAGAGAATTAGGTTAAAAATAGAGTGCAATCCAGTATCACATTTTCACTAGTGTAACCTGAAATGAAGGTGTCTCCAAGTCCCTAGTGATGCCAGAGTGTTTAGATGTTGGGCACAGATGGAGACACCTATTGAAATGTGTCTGAAGAAGATTAATAGGACTTGTCAGTGTTGGGAAAGCACTGCTTTGCTGTAAATTTCTACTAGCACAAGATGAATTACCGATGAATGCTCAGTTATCAACCCCATCACTATCATTGGACACTAAATCAAATTGAGCAGTTATCTACAATCAGAAAATTTCTTTTAAAAATAGGCATACACCTTTAGGCTTAAACTCTTTAATAAGACAATATCCTCTATGGTATGTGTGTGTTCGCGAAGGGATATGATTTAAAGTTTCTCTACATAAAGCTTCTGTTTGGAAATGAACTTCAAGTTCAGTGTGAAATCCGGGTTGTCAAACAATAGAAGACATTCAGAAAATACTGGTTATATGATGTAATGTTCTGCTGGAGGCCTGATCCAAAATGGATGTTCGTGCATGTCATTAGATTTTGGATCCGTCCCTATTTGTGAGAGGTTTTTGTCACTACTCTGATCCCCCTTAATTGTGGTGATGGTAAAAAAACTTCTCTCTACCTCAAAGACTGAGCATCCAAATCATATATTCATGCAAAATAGCTGATAAGACCCAAGCTATATGTATAATAATGATACCACCCCCCAACATACTTAGGAAATTACAGCTTAATATAATGAAACGTGATGAAAAAAGTCAATAAATAGTATTTTAACTGGAAATATTTCCTTTTCTCCCTCATGAAAGGGAAAACTGTCACAAGCAAAAACCATCACAAGCATTTACTAGCCCACTGATGAAGTATATTAGCTGTATTTACCATGTGGTGCTGCCGATGACAACGATATTAACTAAGCATTCTATATTTTTAATTCCTGGGGTTTCTTTCCCTCTCACCCAGCCATTGTACTACTTCATCCTGGGAGATTTATCGTGGCATGTTTTCCGAAGTCAATTTTTCCCTTTTATTATAGACAAGGGCAGTCATTTATGTTTAGGGAGGGAGACAGGTACAGTGCCTTTATCTGATCTGTGTCCCCAACCGCATCCACCTTCTTAATCGACGGCAAATTCCCGCTCTGGAGGATCAGGCCCTATCTGGCTACTTCTCAGCCAAGGAACATATTCTTCCCTCCATCTCCACATCTCTTACCTGTGACATATGCTACCTTTTGAGGAGGGAATAATATGCTATTTACCACAAAGCACAGCTCCAAAGCCTTTGTGTTTTTTTCTCATCTACAACCAAAGCTTAGCATTTACCACCTAAAACAGTTACCCAGGCGAGGGATAGTAGCAGTTATTGTCTTCACTTTTACATCCTAATTTTCACGCAGCAAATGTCCTGCATTAGGGCCAGATTCTCACTCAGATGGAAGTTATTAACATTAAGCAGAACGGAGCCGATTTCAGCCAGCCACAGCCCGTGCCCTTCTAACAGAGTCTCTTTAAAGCATCCCCTTGTTTATTTTTTTCTTTGGAGGGCATGATTCTTTAAACATGTTTGTTTTACACAGAGTAGCAGTAGATTCCTAACTTCCCACCCCCCCCAGCATGTAAAGAGAATATTAATAGGGAATATTAATAAATCTGGATGCAGCACGGTGCTAGTTAGACTGTAGTAGCTGAGAAATATGAACTAGAGAACATAATCCATAAACTCCATTTGGTTACTATAATACTCCAATCTGTATTTATTACAACCCCACTCTGATGCTTATACAACTGCAATTGCTAGATTTATACACTCTAATGGTTTCACAATAGGAAAAACCTGTGTTCTTTATCTTTCTTTTCCTGTCCAAAATAACCCCTTCTACATATACTTCAGGCTTCTCTGGACCTTGTCTGGGTTTAATCACAGGCTGTGGGACAAAATGTGCATTATTAAGAAATATAAATATTTTCAGAAGCAATCAAAGGGTTGAAAGATTGATTCGGCATGTAGATTGGATTTAATTTGAAGCAGCTTTGTTCTAATGAGGACTACTGGGATACAAAGACGGCAGCCGCTTATGGCCACCAGTTGGGAACTTCAGCTCGCTGCAGCAACCTGTCAAGAATTTCAAGAAACTGCCAGGTATTAAAGAGCAAAGTGGTAGGGAAGCTGGTGGTCTATTGTTTTCAGCCTTCTTCCGAGGCTGGATTAGGGTTTCGTAGTCCCTGTTTTACCAAAATGACAATTAAGGTTAATTTCTTGCTGCCCATGGGGCCAAATCCTGCGGTCTCTCCCTCTGGGGAAACTCCTGTGGACTTTATGGAGGGGGTGGTTGCCTCAAGGAAAGGTGGCAAAGCTTGGCTGAGCCCCAAGTCCAGCAAATTCAAGAGAGCTCCGTAGCAGTTTGTACTTCCAGACCTGCTGCAGCTGCTTTCATGTAGACTTTTCCTGTTAGACTTTGCTACCTGTACCCCTAGTTGTGTTTGGACCCTTTTTCCACTGGGATGTTCCCCCCTACCCCTCTCTTTGGAGCAATACAGCTCTGTGTTGCCTTGGAAGATCTTCCATCCTCATCAGGTGACCCCACAGAACTGCCGGACCCATCACACTTCGCAGGGAAAAGCCTGAAATGACCAACAAAACATCCTTGAGGCGATGCCGAACAGAACAGGATTCTCACTAGCTTTCCCCTTGGACTTAAAAAACCCAACAGCAAAATTTCTTTGTGCACCCTGGGGGGTGTGTGTGTCACGTCACAGGTACTTGGGGAGCACGAGACCCTGGCAGCTTTCCTAAATGTCGAGCGTACAGTCAGAATCACAGTACGGACAGGATCAAACACCGACTAGTTTCTCTCTCCCCTTAGCCACCACTGCCCNCTTGAATTTTCTGAACTGTTTCACCCATCCACAGCTGGAATTCCAAAGTGAAATGAAAATGCTTTTAAAATCAACCCTACATGGGAGCCTGAGAGAACAAGTTTTCCTTTGTTGTAGGGTATAGTATTATTTGCTGTAGGTTTTTGATATACATTCTAAATTAGGCCTGCAAAGGAATGCTTCATCTTTAATTCATCACTCTCAGCTGAAAGAGATTAGCAATGTCTAGCACGCACCCTTCGTATGGTGCTGACCTCATCAAGTATGGCCTGAAATTAATTAGCCTCATTCATTCCAAATGGAAAAGGATAATGGAGCTGCATTTTAGAGATGACCATCACAAATTGTATGCAGCATATTTAAAATCCCACCCACCCCCCTCACTCCCCTCCCTGTTAAAAAAAAACCTATGTAGATTAAAATTCTTTCCAGAACTTGCAATATGTCAGAGTTATCGAGGCATTAGGAGCAGAAACCACTCAGTTTTTATTTGTGGAACTGGGAGCCACATTTTGTGTGTGTGGCTGTAAAAGCAGCAAGCCTGTCTTAATGGCAGGACACCTGGAAATAATTTGATATTTCCAGGTGCTCTGGCAAACTGGGGCATCAAGCACTTGATGTTTAAACATTCTTCTACTGGCTTGCTTAAATCAATATGAAAGTGGTGTCCCTTTGTCATTCATACATGCAAAGTGCTAGCACAAACTCCAGCTTGGCTTCAGAGTCCTACATCACTCATAATCTAATTAGAAATCAGAGCAGAGCTGAAGCAGCATTCTTTGTGGATTCTTGGGCAGCAAATAGGGATACTTGTCTTTTGTTTCCCTCCTGGATTGCATCGCTCGCAAAGCTTTCACACCACATCTCTAAAGGTGGTTAGGTGCCTCAAGATGTTGACAGGCATGAAGGACAAGATTATTTAGGTGCCTACCCTGGGTGATTTCAAATGGAATTAAGCAACTGGATGTTACGGGGGAGGGGGTGGAGGAGGGAAGGGGGGGAAGCTTCCAGTGCCTATGAAAAGCTCTAATTTGTTGTCCTAAACTCTAGCAACGTGGGTGATGTTTTTGCAGGGTAAAATTGCCTCTGGGTAAATTTACTGAAGTCTGCTAATCTTTACCGAGGTCAGTGGGTATTCGGTTTTGGGCAGCTCAGCTCAGCCTGGCAGCAGAGCCAGCTCCTCCCTGGCTGGGCACGGTGATGGCGTGTGCTCTGGTTGCTTTCCAAGAGACAGGGAAAGTAGTAAAGAACATGGGATTTCCCACAGGAACTTAGAAGATGCCCACATGTAAGACAATGGTGAGGACTGGGCCAAAATCCAGATCGAGACTGGATTCTTCCATCTGAGTAGTCCCATCTCGACCTACGACTGCAGATGGATCCCAGCGTCGTGGACCTTTCTCTTTCCTTACTCCTCAGCATCAGATCACCAGGAGGGCCTGAGATAGTACTGTGAGTAAGAGACACATTTTTTTGCACACCTAATAATTAGTCATGAAACTTCAGATTTTGAAATAACAAGGTCCAAATGCCCTGATCTGCAATGCCAGGGTTGGGGGAAACTTTCTGCAGTCCTTATGCCCAAACCTGGGTACACAGGGAAAATGTTTTGTGATATGTGCTGTAATCACCTGATACCCAGGAAAACTGAAAATTAATGATTTTTCTTTAACACAAACAAATATTTGTCTTCCAATGACTCCATTCATTAAAACTGCCATTGAATCCTGGATTGAACCCTTTGTTATTAATCCTAAATGAATTCAGGTTTGTCTACCACGAACAAAGCTGCTCACCATCTGATAATCCAAATTTGCTCAGGAAAAAAGAATGAGCAAATGTTCGAAGCAGCAGGTGAAATCATACCACAGTTATTAAGCCTTCTTTCAGGGGAAGCACAGGATAGATTAAATTGTTATGTTAGGCCATGTTGTGAGTCCATGTCAATTCTGTTTGAGATCTTATCTTAGCTCAGAACTGTTTCCTTCTAAATTAAACTAAATGCTGAAGACATGAGAAGCATATTGACCCAAAGATTCAAAACTTTGGACTCAGCAGCCTTCTGATCTTTTGTCCACAGACTATCGAGTTGTAAAGCTGTGGAATATTAAATAATCATGATTATCTCCAACTTGCCTAAGTTCATTTGTCATGCTGAAACACTGGCACAGTTTTTCCTTACTGTTTTTTTTTTTTTTTTCAGAACAAGACATTGATTCTGCCTGGAAGCTGATTTCATTTGCCACTGATCTTACAGACCGTGGTCCTATACTAATATTAAGTCTCATACAGTAACCATGGTCTATAGTTCTGTCTCTGGTGCTCTTCATCTTTCTTTGCAAGCACTGTTGTCTAATAAAACGACAGACAAAAATCTCACAATCAAAACAACTGAACTACGCTGGTGCTTCAATCAGCTGTTATCGTGCAAAAGCAGTTTTGGAGATTAAGAAATGCAGTGGAATTCACCCTGGAGAAAGAAATCAAATTTAAAAATGAGCTGAACAGACTTTTTAAGGAATAACTAAGTTTCTAAATAAACCAGCTTTTTAATTCTACCTTTTCTTATATTAGTACTGTAAATCAATATATTCTGCAGTCAGAGAAACCAGATGAATTTGAATTGTCATAATTAAATATCACCTTATTTCTTGCAGCGCAGTCAAACAAGGAGTTTTACTCCTGACACAGGTTTTCTCAAGTGAGGACAACTTACTAACTTATTGATTTAAACTCAAAGTGGTTCCATCATTTTTTAGAAAACAAATCCAACCAAAACTTGTAACACAACTCATCCCCGGTGTCAAGCACACTGAAGAGATGAAGGAATATTGTTTAGATGCTTTTAAAATTCAGACATAATGATGATACATTAAATAATGTGATCTACTCAGCCGGATTTCCAATTATCCACATCCAAACTATGTGTTTATTCATCACTTCATTCACCTCAGCTGTATCGTTGGTTAGTGGGAGACATTAACACTCAGCCTGAAGTTTGAATGGGAAGAGAAACAAGGAGAGGGCAGAGCTGTATATTAGCTAAGACAAGTAGGATGTCATTGCCAGCCTGAATTTGTTGATGACACCAGGCACTGAGCAAGTAAATCTTTAGCCTCTGAAGCAACAGTTCACTTTCGTTCAGCAATGACATCCGGGAGGCAACGCTCTAGGTTTAACAACAGCAGGTACCTATGTACTGATAATCCCCAGTTAGCCCAACCACAAAATAATGATTCAAAATGGAGGTTCACCTTTTCCTTGATTTTTTTTTCCTCATTTTATTCTCATTTCAAATATTTGACAGTTTGGGGTTGTTGTTATTATCATTATTATGTGGGAAAGGATTTTATTTGCCTGTGAAGTATTACGCTCAGGGCAAAATCCATTCTCATCTAGGAAAGACTGTGTAGATTTTCAACCCCACTCTCAGTCTGGGGTTTGTGTGTGAGCTCAGTCCTTTCCACAGCCTGTGGTTTGTTCCTGTTTGTACCAGGTATCAGTACTATACCTATAGAGGTGCCTCCTAAATCGCTGGACACTGCGATCCACACACACACGGTGAGCTCACTGCTGAAAGCAGAAATGTGTTGAGTAGCCATCATAGCTCTTTGTCTCAACTAAATTATTTGGCTCCCTTTCTACAGGATTCTCTTTCCATACATCTTAATTTTACCATCCTTTTACCTAATAACAACATAAATGAGCACCCTATAGGTGTAATTACGATAATAGTTCTTTTACTGCAAATACTGGAAGACTGTAACCTGTAATTCACTTTTCCTGATACTCTTCTATTCTAACACTAGACATGTTAAGCTAAAATGTCTAGGACCTGAAAGCTAAATTTATATAGTGATATATAATAGCAATGGAAACTAAACCTCCTCTTTAGCTTTGTCTTTAGAGCTATGTTGCATCTCTTTGCTGGTTGGTGCCTTCTTCACCTATAAATGTCATACCCACCACCCCCATAATGGTTCCAATATCAGAGTTAAACAGGAAGAAGCATGATATTTCTTCGTTTGTTTAACATAAGGTAAGGCTCTATGAAAACACAAGGCATACTAACACACAGTGTCTTCTCTTGTATTATTCCATGGCAAATTCAGGAGCAATAAGGGCACTTCTTCACACTGAATCTGCCATCTCTGTTGTAACACCAGCTACCCTTCTTTTCTAGGGATGAACCACCACAAGATGGTGATTGGAAAGCGTGGGAACTGAGATACGGTTGATGCAGCTGGTTCCCTGACTGTTGCTGGGTGGTGGTTCAGCTCTCAGTCATGGCACAAACTACCAGAGACTGGAGAAACATCTCATGAACTGTTCTTGTCCTGGCTCTTCCCTGTCAGTCCTGCCCAGTCAGTATGAAGCCCAGAGAACCAAGCCGACGTGGACACATGGCCAAGCATTTTCTCCTCTCATGGTCTGTACCTGAAGAAGGCACAAAGTTTCACCCTTTGCTTCTGCAGGTAGGAGCTCAATCTCATTTACAGATTTAGTGTTAGTGATGAGTAAGACCATACTGCTAAAATGCCCCATGTGAAGCTTTGCCCTCTTCTAGAGCTGACATTGTTTCATCATTTTCTCTTTATTTTCTGGATGGAGCAGTCAGCATGAGGAGGGCATGCTGGCACACATCCCACCTGATAGCTGAAAAGAACAAACTGACAAACATTTTTAATATGCTGCAGCTTATCACCATCCCAGTGAATAAAAAGTGGATGGTATTGTCCATTGGCTATTCACAGATGTACATGGATATGCTGATAAACTGCCGTTTAGTCCAGAGGCTGGACAGAAAGAAATCACCTGATAAAATACATTATTCCTAGTGAAAATCTTTATGGAACATTTTTTTGCCCCAAACTCCTCCTGGAATGGGTGCAGTCATGCTCCTTGAGACCTGGCAACCCTTCTAAGGGAGCATATGGTCTGCTCAGCTCTCGCAGTACCGGTGTGTGGTGAATAAACACACGGCAATGTCAGAGCAAACAGGAGGCTGTTTAATAGCATGAAAGTCTGTAGCTACTGCAGACTTCACCAGTACATCAGAAATGGATTCCCCTTCTCTGCTGGAGTGTGCACCATTCAGTAGGAGAAAGCTGTTACAGTCTCTTTGAGGGGTGTGTGTGTGTGTGGAGGGTGTCTGTGTCCATCTCCCATAAAGGTGATGCTGCTGTGGGAAGGGTCCTGGTGTGTCAGAAGTTTCATCTTCTGGTGATGTTCCATTGCTGGCTTTGTTGCTCTGAGATGTCCCCTGATACAATCAATGTGACTTACGCAAAACCTGGATTAGAGAGGGCACCCTGCAGGTGAAAACCCCACTATTAACCAGGGCTGGTGATGGGCAGAATGTTGGCTGCAGTAATTGTGTCTCAGAGAGAGTCAGCAAAGCCAGGCTCATCAGCACTAGCAAGCTGATCTGGTCCTGCCCCTGCTTCTTGCACTGGCAGAACATTGCCCTGAAATCACTGGAGCAGGGATCGGGCCAGGAATGAGCGGCTGAGTTGCAAAGCAAATTAATTCCTGCCAAAAAAGTTCAGCTATGCTCAGAAGTATGTAAAGTGTCTGATTTGAGAAGTGTCAAGTAGCATTTGTGACCAATTATCCAAGATGAAGGGGGCAGAGCTATGTTTACATGTACTAATCTTCAGCCAAAGTTTGAAAACTCCAATTCATGGACACGCATCACATTTCCTTTCCAGCCTTGGCATTTGCCTGTACGCACGCACACGCATTGCTTGGGGACGACAGGAAAACATGATTATGACTTGCAAATAATACAAATTAAAAAAAAAAAAAGAAAAAAAAAAAAAAAAGGGAGAGGAGCTGCCATGTAGCAGCATGGTAATTAAGTCTATCCTGTGATATGTGTAAAAAAAAATAATAAAAAAATTATGGACCTCTGTATGAGTAAAATAGCTTTATCAGCTGAGCTGGAGTATGATGTGTGGTGTCTCTGCATTGTTATTTTCCCACAAACCCTGGGAAAAGATCAACACAAAAGAGTAAGAAGGAAAAGCTGCATCTGCCATGTTCTGTTTAATTAACACAGGTATACCAAATTAATGGAATTAATCAAGGTAGGGATTGAACAGTAACTCAGAGTTGATGATGACAATGTTATCACTGCTGTGGCACAGAGGGGGTATAAAATGATAGTGGTGATTAGAGACACTAAGAACAAACTGACTGGAGTTTTGGGGGTTTTTAGAGGTTTATGCAGATCTGCTAAAATTTAGGGGCAGCTGATTTTTCATGTGGCCAAGTGTTTATCTGCCCTTGCCCTTCCCTTTCCCCTCTTGGACCTTTCAGGGTAAATCCCAGAGTGGCAACAACTTTTAAAGTGATTCCTCTTTCTTCTAACAGGTTTCTGATGTTAAAGGTCTGACCTTAAAATGAGTGGTGCACAGGGCAAGAATGGGTACTGCAGTGAGCTTCTGGCCTTCAACCCTTCCAAACACAGCTATTTTGGTAACCAGAACAGCATATTCATGATGGGTGAGGGAACAGAGCCTTCCAGTGAAGTATTTCTCAGCCCATTAACTCTATCAGTGCTGGTGGCTGGGTCCCTATCCAGGTTTCCCATGTTTATTTAAGACCCCAAATGTGGATTTGCAGAAGTCTACACCTTTCTGTAAATTCATGGATGTGAATCAGTGCCTGCCTCATCTAAAACCAACCATTCTTCATGGTGTTTTCCACACAGACCCAGGGAGAACTGTGATCCCACCCCCTGTGAGTAGTTCAGGCTTGGATTTCTTGTCCGCAGGAGTGCCTCAGGTTTGCTACAATGCAACTGTCCTCATTAATGTATTTCAAACCCTGATGTACTGGGACCACCATGGTTGGGTAAGATGATGGTTGAGTTTTCCAGGCTCATTCTCTTGGTTTAAGAATGTTCAATTGGGTGATAATGAGTAGTAACCATGTCCCTTTTTATGGTGAAGTTGACACTTGCCTTCTAGTAAACAGACACAGCGATGACCCTCCTCATTTCGCACAGGTCACCAAACAGCCCCTGGGATGGTAAGGGTTATTGGCCATTTACCAAACTCTGTTTGACTTGGGTTTATGGGTGAGAGATGAAAGGCACTATATTGCATTACCAATCCCTGGGGCCAGCCGGTCTCCCTAAAGAAGCATTTCATTTAGCAAGGCAACTGCTGGCCCATGGGAATCGGAGAGGTAAGAAAAAGAGGACGCAGTTTCAATTGCAAAAGCTTCCTTAGGGCAGATGTCTTAAAGCCAGGCTTAAACTCACTACTTCAGTGTCACAACAGTTGCCCCAGGACACTTAATAGCCAGCAGATTTTCCCTATAATTAATCTCTCCTTCCCACCAAAACATCCATTAGGTCACTCCTGGTGTTTCTGCCTCTGTTTTGTTCCATCTCCCTGGGAGATGCCCCATAGCCAGGACAAGCTCAATGCAGCAGGTATGAACTTTTGCCTTTTCTAAGCACTCCATACTGTAGGCAGCATGTGCCTTCCCCACCTCCCAGATGGAGCAGACAGCCCCGGCATCATACTTGGAGCTGTCAGGAGCTTGAGAAGAGAGAAACCTTCTCCTGAATGCTCCAAACTTTTTCAGTATCCTAAAGCTGAGATACTGACTGATTTTCCTGGCTGTAGTGGAGTGGTCCTTGCTATCATGGTGATCCAAGAGCTGCTGTTTTACAAATGATGGATGCAGTGCTTAATGCTGCAATGGTTATGGGAAGGAGAACATCTGCTGCCCAATGCAGACCAAGAATTCAATCTGGACCCATCCTGATTTTCTTACAATCTCAGAAATCCAGTGTTGTTCCAACTTCATTAGTGTTTACCAAAATACTCTTTTCCTTTTCTCCCTTGACATTCGTGGTGTGAATCACGAGACGTTCAGAAGTTGCATTTGCTGTTTGATAGTTGTACATCATGATTGTAATAATGCATCTGTCAAGTCAGCAGTTCTTTCTGTGTTTGTTTGTTTAATATTCCATTTTCAGCAAGTTCTTGTTACCCAGTTCCTGCTGACAACCAGGGAACAGGCACCTATCAGCTCAGAAAATGAACGACTAGAAGGTAAGTGAGAAGAATAGTAAATGCAGGCCATTCATGTGACAGGATTCGATTCATTTTTATGTCAGGGAGGTTTTTTAAATGGGACTTCTCCCAGTGGAGAGCTCACAATGCTCAAGGCCTGCTTCACTATAAAGACAATACATAATTATTCAGAGCTTATTATTATTTTTTTATCACTCATTTTTCAGTCACGCGGAGTGAGGGCACAGATGAGATCAGGACCTAGTTTACTGCCGTGTGCCGTACAGACTGTACAGTACATTGTACTGTAAGAGCCCTATAAAAGGTGCTAACTACCTGCTTTATGGAGGCAGATAAATGCACCCAGCCTGCAGGTTGAGGTTGCTGGTCTGAGATGGCAGCAAAAAGGGGAACTTGGCCTGAGACCCTCTGTCATGCTGCTTGGTGCTTTAAGACATCTTTTTACATTTATCTTGAATCGCTAAACAATTGAATAAATGCCACATCCCTTGAAGCACTATTTATCGTATTTATAGAAAATAGATTATCTGTTCTCTCAGCTTAGTGGAAATTACTAAGAGTGATAAACTCATTGGGAAAATATGCAGGTTGGGCGTGACGGAGAAACTTGTGTTTTATTCCGCAGTGCCGTCTTCATCTCTGGTTCTGGTGTGACAGACTGCGGTCTCAGTGATACTGTGTCATCCTCTTCCCTGCTTTCAGGACAGAGTAACAAGCTGGATTTGGAAGAAGCGACTTTTATGCAGAGGTGTGACTGGAAGATGAGTACTATTTCAGGGTGAGTGGATTTTTCATTTAATTGTGGTTTTTATACAATATATAAAGTCTGTACAAAGTCTTTTGTTAATCCCATCCTAGTTGTGAAACTGCATTTGACCTCTACTTGGACAATCCAATCAAGCATACCTGTGTACCACAGCAACACCTGCTCTGTTTATATATTGCAATTATTTTACCAGGTCAGCCCTTTGGGGTTTAGCATTTCATTCACAAAGTATGATTTGGCAACACAGCGGTTGTGCTATCTCTCTACTTTCTGATGAAGTGTGTGGTTTTCCTTAAACCTATTTTTATTCTAATTTATTGTAACACTTCTTTACATTCTTACTTGAACAACAGACTTCTAAAAAATAATGAACTAAAAAAAAAACAACCCAAAGACTGAATGGATACTTATAATTTTCTCTTTAGTACTTTCAAGTCTTGGGTTATCTTATGTTACTGCAAAGAGTTGACTATTCTGCTAGTTTTGCTCAGACACAGAGGTAGTGATGACAGATAATGTGTGTTATAGGTTTCTTTACAGATGAAACCAAGGAAGTGTCCTTAAGTCTGGTGACTGCAAAATACCAGCAGCTTATATGGCCCTCTGTGGTGCTACTGTTGCTTTGAAGCAAGTTATTTAGTCATTTTGAATTTACTCAGACACATTCCTTCCTGCTGCAACAGCAGCGATACAGGAAGGTGTGTTTTAAACCACACAGCCATTCCCATCCTGGATTTCACAGGGTTTACTCCTGTCTCAGATGAATCATTCAAATATCCTTCTACAGATTCCAGGTGAGTTACTCACATTTAGATGCTTCCAAGTAATACAGAGGAAGGTTCTGAGAAAATGATGAATTTCTGCCTATTAAGTAAAAAAAGAAAGCTCAGCAAAAGTAGATCTTAGTAAATTACAGGTACTAGTGCTCAAAATCTTTCTGAGGAGATGTGGGGCCAAAGGGCTTCTACCTTCTAAAATGTGTGGTCAACAGTGATGCACAGGACTTGCTTTACTGACTGACCCATCAGCTGCTCTCTGTCCCCAGAAACAGTTCAGGAAATGACTGGAAGTATCTGAAGATATAAAAAAGGATAATTAAGTTTCATTGTGGGAATAAGAGGGTAATCTGTCCAGACAAATCTAGGACCTAGTATTGAAAACTGTAGTATCTGAATATATATATATAAAAGAGAGTAATTTTGAATAAAGATGTCTATCAGGACTGTAAATTCAGAGAGTAAAAAAGTAGCTTTTCTTAATAGACCATCTCTCTCTCCACCTTCCTCTAACTCATTTTCTTGTTCTCTTTCTTCCTTTTGTGTTACTGCAAAAAACACATGTAAAATCTGATACAGAGAATGCTTTAGCTTCATTTCAATCTTCTCAAAACGTTTTGTTCCACTGTGAAGATTCTCCCTACGAGATAACCCTAACTGTGACAGCATTGGGCTTGCAGGGCCACTTACTTGGAGAGAGAACAGCTGGTCTTGGAGGTAGCCAGGTCCCCACATTCTTCTGAGGCTTTTGAAGATGTTTGTGAGCTGGCATGAGGAATCACCTGGGACTCAGAGCAGATCACAAGGTGCTTAGGACAGTATTTTCTCTGCACCTCTTTTTGCTGAACAGAATCGCTGCACTATAAACAAATATGAGTTCTGCCTCATTCTTGGATACTCTGAGTTATGAAAGCCCACTCTAGATGTAATGAATGTATAGATCATTTTGACCAGATAATAATCTATTAGTAAATAATGTTCCCTGGAAAATGTGTAGGTGAAATAAAGAACTTGCTACTAGTGCTGTATTGGTATCAAGGATCACTGTTGAGGCCAACATGGTCCTGAAGTTTTGTACTACTGATGTTTAAATGCAGTGCAGACTAACTACAGGGTTTGGCCAGCAAATTCCCTCATGGATTTAGGATATTCAGGATTTACACTACTGGAAGGAGAACCTAAAGCTATATAAAGTTTACCTGTCCCTAGACATCATCACCAACCCCAGACTTCAGTCCACTGACATGGTCTCTGACATTTAGAAAACTTTTCCATTAGTCTACCTGATTTTGGTAGTGATGTTAGTAACCGGTTTGCACAGCAATTTTCAGAATGGGTACCAGGCCAGTATAGCAAATCTCTATAACACCCATGACTCTTCTTCACTCTCTGTGGAGGAAGGCCAAGAACACCAGGCTAAGACCTATGTCAGATTGTCAGTACAGTCTCTGGGCCAGGGGAAAGTCAGTTTTAAAGACGATGGCACTTCCAGGAGGTGGGCACCACACCAGTGACACATGCTACAGTGTCCAGAGATTGGAGTCTGTGTATTTTGCTCTAAATCTAGAGAGGAAGTCACTAAGAAAAAAAGGGAAAGAAGCACAGGGGAATAAAAGTACTTTTGAAAGAGAAGAAATCTACATTTCAATGAAAATCCTTTCAAGGCATTTCAAATAAGAGTCTGAGAGAAATAATTACAAAGTTTGGAGAGAAAGAACGTTAGCTTTGATATCTTTTTCTTCTATGAAGCAATTAAAATAAGCAATTTTTCAAATACTAAGCAGAAAATTACTAATGGCTGAACCCAAAAGCTTTCATTTCCTTCTTGGGGCCTTTATTCTTCTAAAAAAAGACAAAAAAATGTGAAGGTGGTTTTCCAGATAGATTAATGCATAAAGCAGTCGCTAGTTGGATGTCATAAAAACTACAGCAGCATAGAATAGCTGAGATTAAGAGCTAGATTTAAATCATGCAACAGTCCAGTTAATATCAATGTCTAATTAAGAAATGCATAAGAAGTCTGTAATGTTGATTTGATGGAGAAAAACTCTAATAGGGTTTCTTTTGGAATTTTCCATTTCAATTGCTGTGTAGACTTTTAATGGATGTCCTATCCAGTCTTTGGTATTAGCAGGAATCATCCTCAAATTAAAACCGAGGCCTAAAATGGAACACAGGTAGACAAATTAGCTCGTCTGGGAGGCAGTCTGGCTAGAATGACAATGTGAGCTCAAGCCGAAATTTTAGCACAAATAAAAGAGAACAAATGTCTCAAATCTGGTGTGGAAACCCTATCTGCTTATCGTTTTAAACGAGTTTAAACCCTGTAATTTTAAACAATGCAGTGTTAACCCCTTTCCCCACCTCCTTAAGCCTGCTGAAATCCCTGACAATTCATACTTAGAAATCCAGACCACTAAGCATTATTAATTAGCCTTTTTAAACAGGATGGCTTTCTATAGTTATGTATATTAGTAGTATGTAGAGGTGGGCTCTTCTTTGCTTGCGATGGGATTTAGAGTGCACAGTTCCCTATCACTATCAATGAACACCGTTAATCTCCCACTCCTCTCAGGGCAACTAAAGCTCTTAAACTCTTTGAGCTAAACGAAACCTGCGGCATCCTCCGTGTCACACAGATCATCCAGGATGTTTGGTCTCTAGGTATGAAAGAGGAACTGGTTTTATGCTGCACTAATGCCCTCAAGTTGTTAGACTAGGAGCAGTGTGACTGTTAGCATGCACAAATCCACGTTGCAAAGAGGGAGAAAGCCTAGCACTGGATTAAAGCAGCAGTGTATATGTTACCACCACTTTGTTGTTGACCCAACAAATCCAGAGGGAATTATCTCAAGAATCCAGGAAGATGGCAAACTCAAAATAACCCCTCTGACCCAGGCAGCAAGCACGCTGGGGAGTAATTTTTAAGTTCATTAGAACACATTAAAATACAATACATTGGCCATGGTAAAGTGAGACATATGATTCCATCTGTCTAGATATTTCTTTCCAGTACTAAATCCATCCAGAGACCTTTCAGAATTATATCATTAAGCCTTGCCACTTCACTTAGCAAACAGAGAGCTGAGAAGACTGGAGGTAAAATCAGTGTAACAGTGAAGGTTCTTCTGAGTCACTGTCATTGCCTGAAATGTCACCGTCCAAATTAATGTCTGGCATTACTCCATCGATCAATGAGGCACAAATATGTCATATTAAATAGTGACACCACAGCCCTGGAGGATGCCCTAAGAATTTTTTTCCTCGAAAGAGATGGGAACTAAGATGTTCCTGGGCATCTGCCTTCCAAGTGATACAGAAGGTCTAACATGGGAACGTTCAGGTCATCACAAGAATCAGACTGGCTTACCCTTTATGGCTGGTGAGGTGCCATGGGTAAAGATGCTTCTAGATGATTGCTCAAAAGAGTACTCCTTTAGCAGGGGGCTTTGACCACAACATTTGTTGGATTTATGCAATACTCAGGCAGGTGGGGGAGGTGGTGGAAAGCATGAAGCAGGTTGTCTTTTGCAAAACCATGCAACAGGCAAAAATAACTAAACTTTAACTTGTGTGACGCACCCGAGAACCACAAATTCTGTTAGAGTTCTGCCAATTGAGAGGAAAAATTTCCTTTCCTCCATAAACCCATCCTTTTAGACATTACTGCAGTCATGACCTCACCACTGTTCCTGGATTCTTTTTGAAAAGATTAAAATGAACTAATACACCAGTGATGTCATCATACTGTAAAAGACATCTTACATAGGGGAAAAAATAATCAGGAGAATTTTGATGCTTCATTTCTATCACGACTAGAAAAAGCACTATAAGAGCATTGTGGAGAAAGATTAAAGGTGCAATGCCAGAGGCACATTTCCATCTTCTTATAAACTATTTGGATTTGTCCTACCTGATCCTGCCTGTCACACCTGTCATCCTTTTAGCTGTCTCCACATCTATTCTCTTTCCTTTTCCTCCTGCTTTTGTCTATACTTTTCCTTGTCTCTTCTGTGTCCTTCCTACATGTTTTAATGTAGCCGTTACTTTGAATCACATACACTACATATACTGCACCCAAAATACATTTTGCAGGGTGTATACACACACTACCATTTTACATAAAGTTACTCACACATACTTCCTCTATAGTTCATGTTATTCTGGGTCAGATCACCTTTCCTACATGTATATGCAGTTCTCAGGCCTAGGTGTTTCATCTACTGGATCATCTAACAGAAATTAGGAGAATAGGTAAGGAGAGATACTTTGTTTTCTTTGACAGAAGAACCTATACATTAGTATTCATGTAACTTGCAGTCCCACCACATTTTAACATATCACATGTTGAGGTTGGAAACTAGGATGTCTTCAGAACATGATGAGTATAGTGTTAATAATGTAATCTGATCTCTTGCACCTATAGGTGCACCTCAGCTCTGGCTGGGATCACGCCGTTAAGCAATGAGATGACAAACCGGTTTCCTTTCTCAAGCTGAATGTCATGTAACTGCCCAGGGGCCTGTTTTGGTGATGGAAGCATCCTTTGACTTTTCAGGGGAAGATATGCCAGTGCAGCCTTTTCCCACCCTGTATGCTT
The DNA here is from genome assembly GCA_013399135.1 of Heliornis fulica. Lineage (NCBI taxonomy): Eukaryota > Metazoa > Chordata > Aves > Gruiformes > Heliornithidae > Heliornis > Heliornis fulica. The sequence continues at coordinate 32,191 of VXBZ01006758.1, forward strand.
GGCAGGAAGAGGCAAAAACTGCTTGCCTCCATCTGTGACATTTCTCAGCCAGGAAGAAAGCCATGAGGCATCAGACTATAGCCTGGGAGGCATCAGAGCAGCCACCTGTTAGACACTGACAAAAAAACCTTCAGAAACCACCAAATGGAGATGAATCCCTGGGGCTAAAGCAAGCTGATTTAATGGGTGATAGTACCCTTCTATTCACCCAGCAAGATTGGTTGTTGAGATCACAGCAAGTGAGCCATCACCCATCCACTTGGAGTGGCCTGTGACACAGATGGGGCAGACAGCACTTATCCAGCCCCAAAAGCTCTGCAGTTGAGGGATCTGATTTAGTGAATAGAGCCTTGATCGTGCTGCACCATTAGCAGAGGTCCACAAAAGGCCAAGTAGCAGTGCAGAATATCTGTTACCAACAAGAAAATAGCAGGTGAAAAGCTGTTGTAATTCCTGGCCTTAGGAGCTTCTTTGGAGGCACAGACTTTCCAAAGCAGAGGAGACATTGGAGAACTTGTGAAGTTCAGTGAGATCTCACCAACACCACCCACAGGTTTACCATTCCAGGCCAAAGGAGCAAGGCAAGGTCCTCAGCTCTAGTCCAAGTTCATTCTTCTATTGATTGTGAAGAGGTATTTAGAGTAGATCAGGATCTTGAACAGAGACTGGCCTACCAGCTGAATTGAATGAAATCTTGTATTCCCCAACTACAGATAAAAACAATGGCCAATTTTAGCCTAATCATCACTTCTGCCAGAGGAAAGAGAAACTCTTTGAGGTAAGTTCCCTTGGACATAATTCTTTCTTTCCAGGTTAAAGGAGGGCTGCAGCTAATACATATCCCGTGTCGTAATATGGATTTGCACCTTTCTTGTTAAATATAGCTGGTTCTTGTCCAAAGCATCACTTCTATTCCTAATGCTCACTTATATCCTTACAAGTTCTACATTAGTTGCAGGTGTGAAATGCCAACTGATCCACACATCTCCTGCTGTCAGCAGGAGAGTTAATGTATGTCAAAGGCCTGATTCTCAGAGGTGAGGTCACCAGGATCTCTATTTGCACATTTGCTTTGCTAAACACAAAACTCTGGAGATTTGCAAAGCTCCAATATGCACAAAACAGGGTGAATTCACTCTAGCCCATCCATAAGAAACTGTGCTGCTCATTTAATAGACAGGTTGCAGAGTTTTCCCCTCTATAAAAAAAAATATTTGCTGTTTTTACAACAGACAGTATTTTTCTAGTCTTCATATGTGTACACTTGTATGTTCTATATTATTAAGGAAAAAGGCTACACTTCCCATCTCACATGGTACGAGAGCAGGCAGGATACCAACAGGTTGAAAGGCAGACCAATGCATTAATTAGGCAGCTTCAGATAGTTACCAGCATCCAACACACCTCTGCTTGGACTGTGCAGGTGTTGAAAGCCATGAACAGAACACACAGATCAATGTAGGTTTCGTGAACATCTGAGATTCCAACCCTGAAACTGATGTTTCAAATGGACATCTCTAAGCTGCTAAATATAATTTTTGCCAGGATCAGAAGAGATATACTTTTAATACTGAAGATGGGAAGCATTTGCTTTTCAGAGAAAAGTTTGATTCTGGAAAAGGCCTGTATGTTAAAGGAATTGTGCTGTAGCCAATATCATGGCTTGTACAGTCCCTCATGGAAAAGGCTATTGAATTAAGAGGTGTCCTTTTCCCCTGAAACATACAGCAGGAATTTAGAGCAAAAGCATTTGTCATGTTTCATCAGACCTACTTCATTACCTTCGTGAGTAATAACAATTACACTTGTTTCCCTGGGCTGTACAACAGATACCATAAACCCATGAAAAGAAATGGGCAAAAGAAGAAATTCTGACTTTCTTGGGGTGAAATACAGAAAACTTGGGCTTGAAAAACATTTGCTTTGGGTTTTTAAAGAAAGTTTGAAGAAATATTTTTACAAGTGCATGCCTATTAGTTTAATTTTCTTTTTTTTTGCCATGTATAATTATGGGAAACTTACAGACAACTCATAAGATTTTTAGTTACTGTTGAGAATTGCCTTTTCCAAGATAATTCTGTATGCTATTACTTTAGCCCACTGGGTATCATGTAGGCAAGGTGTAAGATTATGCACATGAATATTTCTGTCTACCACTTATGTGTGCTGGGACAATATCAACTTATACTTTCTTTTGTCATTGGTCCTTATTCCATAGAGGATGCTCTTAATTACCAGCAAGACAATTTTGGTAATATCATGTGAAGTGTTACAGCATCATTTCTGCGGTGATTTACACCTGCTAAGGGGCTGATCACTGAATTTTATACCATATTTTAACTTCAGAAGATAGATTTTTTTTTTTCTGCAGACTACTTTCTATTTTTAATAGAAATGCTCTCCTTTGTTTAATTTAATGGCAGAGGCCTAAATTATATGGAACTTTTGAACATGAAGACACCATTTCTGCACATTTATGCTGCCCTGAAAAATTAACAGCACATTTCTCTACTGGCTTAAATCAACTCAGGTCTAAATGCTTAAATGCTATTTTCAACAACTGTGCATGAGGGATGTACCATTACAGGGTTTCTAAAGAATACAAACCTAAAAATACCTCCATTTCTGAGCAAATTCACTGTATTCCTTCCCCCACTTTGTGGTTATGGTTATATATATTTTAGTCCTTGCAGGTTGATACTTAGGTCTGCTGGAAATGATGGGAATGATTCTAATGATTCAAAAACCCCTCTGCTTTCCACTGGATTAAGGAAGGCATTTGCCCATCAGATCTGCTGGTGATGTTCCACTAAAGGGAAATAGGGAATTTTGTAAACACATCAGGAAGGGTAAGTGTCCACCGGAAAAGATGTCAAATAGAGATCCAGAAATCAGTCTAATTGCAACAGAAATAAAACAAAGAATTCTTACTAACAAGTCGTGAATTTCTTTATAATTTCTTCCACATTTAGGACAACTTTTTCTTAAATCATCCACAGAAAGTCTGCAGTTCATGGGACTTCTGATAGTGGTTATGAACAGAACAACACATCTCATCTATAAAAATTACTTACATTGGGAAGGATTATTTTGCTCCTCAAATTACTTTTCTGAAGCTTTATTTCCATCTTCAGCTAATTTCTTATCTTCTCATTTTCTATTTCTAATATAGAAACACAAGTTCTTATCAATTTAGAAGAGAAATAAAAACTAAAGAAAATTCAAGCATGGTCTATTTTAAAGTTTCAACTCAGATAATAAGAATCTGTTTTGTGCTGTGCTTCTCTCATGAACTCAGTTTTCCATAGTGCATTCAGTGTTGTAATAATGCAAATCAAATACAATTTTAATAACTCCTTCCATTAAAATGATCTATTAATGTTTTAAGACTCCAACACTTATGAGCATGATTCTAATTGCATGATTTTGCTGCAGGCAGGTTTTATAGATCTTCCTGATCTTCAGATATTTGCACTGTTAGGATTGTTTTAAATAAATTAATTTTTGGAAGAGTTTCAGTCTCAGTAACAGTTGATCTTGGTAGTGGTTGTCTTGTGGGTAAATGTATGTATCTGGTTCTATGTGAGGAAAAACTGGATAAATTAGGAATTCTGAGGTGGCTGAGGTTGATATGAGGAATGATCTGAAAAGGAGAATATCTATTAACTGTGTTAGTACAAGGAGCAAGAGAGGTTTGAAATGAGTAAGCATTTATATTTGTTATGTTACACAATTCAAGTGTGGGACTTTCTGCTGCAGAATATCCAAAAGGGGCTTCAAATTCAGGGGAGATAGTTCCTTTGATAGTATTAAACATTCTTGGTTTGGGCTACTTCAACTGTCAGTCTCTCTAATGCACCAAGTGATAGGAATGAGGAAAATCCATCAGGAAAATTAGTTTGTTTGGTTTCTGACATTTTTCTATCTATCTGTGAGGCATTTCTGCCACTGACATGACGAGGGGCTAGCTGGACATTTGGTCTAATCCAGTACAGCTACAGTACAGGCAAGACAAACTGTTGTTTGAAAAGTTGTTCCTTTCTCCAGAAACCTGTGAAATACCTCAGTTTTTCTTGTCATTCTGCAGAGTGGGCTAAGGAAAACAAGCAGGACAGACGTGGGAAGAAGGTAAGCAGGGCAGCAAGAGTCACAAAGAAAGGATTTGCCGAGTGGCTCGTGAGGGCCCTTACCTTGACGTGGTCCCCAGGCGTTATCTCTAATGGTAGGCTCTTGGCCACCGGCGTGCTGGCTCTCCTTGTTCTTCCTTTTGAAGATCACTTGAGATCCACAGCAGAAGATTCCCTCCTTCAAGATGAGCCAAAACTTCAGCACAATCCTGCACTCAATTCCACATTTCTTCAGCAGAGATTTTACTCCGAATTCAGTATGCAGCAAACACCTACACAAGCCTTGAATAAATGAGCATTAAGAAACAGTGATTTTCTTTGGGGGGTTAAAGAATTACTATTTACTGAATGTTATTAATTGTACACTGATAAGTGATTCCTTCTCTGCAAAAACAGCATTAATGAATATGGCTTTGGCCACTGATACTATTAATTTCCATGTCTGGCATGATAGAAAAGAGGAATGTTTCCTTTTGATCCCAAGCACATATATTCCTTGCAGGATGGAGTCATAACAGAAGGAATTGCTGAAGAGTTTGCACACTGGAAAGAGTGTAAGAGTTGTGTGAATATCTGCTTCAACAGAAACTCTTTAGATCCATCCTGAGTGTAGTGGAAAGGACAACAATCTGTATTGTACAGGCCTTGAGGAATATGAGCTTTAACATGAACAGATGCTCAGCATTATGGATAATCTCAGTAGTTGAAATTTTCAGTACTGGATCAACTCAGAGCATGAAGCTCTCAATTATTCCTCCTCAGAAGCAAGCAAGCAAGCAAGAACACCCTGAGATACTGAATTGATGATAAGGGTGGATTATGCCTAGGGTTTTGATGAGAAATTTGTATTGGAATATTCAAAAGAGTTTGTAAGAAACAACCTGGCTTTCATGAAGTTTCTCAAAAGAAGTTAAAGATGTTTCAAAATTGTTGCACGTGTCCTGATAAATGTTAGTTTATAAAAATATCTATTTACTGGGAAGCATGTTTTGATTTTAATTTATAATTTATAAGTGAAAGCAAAACATGAAATATTTTTAAATTACTGAAGCAAACAACTCAGTCTAATTTACTTTTAGCAACCTATTGGTTAACCAAAGAATTACTGGGGGGGAAAAAAATAAAAAAAATCTTGAGAACTCCCAAAGGACAGGAAAAAACACTTCTCTGCCAGAAATAAAATTAGAAAAAATTATAACAACATTTCAATTTAGCACAAAGATTTAGTAAAATACCTGCATTTTCATGGAAGTTGAGAAGACCTGAACACACTACAGATTTCTTTTCAAGTGTGATGGTAAATGATAATCTTTTTACTGACCTAGTTATTTACACATTTAGATAAATAACTAGAGCTATTCCAGCCTCTATAGGGGTTATAGTCCTGTTTCAGACACTGTCACAAGAAGGAGGGCAGGAAGCAAATGCAGGGTATTTCACAGTCTTAGTCTGAACTAATGTGTTTGAACAGGAAGTTATGATTAATTCTTAACTAATTTAAAAGTGGGCTAACCAGGGAGAAAGGGCCATGGATGGCAGGAAGGGTTAAGCTTTCTAGCAGGGGGAGAACTACACTGCATTGTGCTAATGATGTAGGGCAAGAACATCCTTAGATGCCTGCTCAATTTGTCAGGAATTTCTCTTCTGAACTATTACCTCCAGCTTTCTCTAGAACACCCTCAGTCCTTTTATCTGCGAACTATCTCCAAGTTTACTGTCTGCCTATCGCCTCAACTGAACCACACTAATAGTCAGCTAATTACATGTGAACACTCTAATTTGCTTTATGTCTTTCTCAAAAAAAACATATCCAACCCGTGCGTGTGCAGGCATGTGCGTGAGCAAACTTCTGCTCGTGCTATAAAACTGCAGCACCGTGTAGAACTGGTGCACCAGCAGAAGCATGATAAAATATGCTGGGTGCTTGCTGCCCTCTCCATTGCTTTCCCCCCACCAAGCCACCACCACCACTTGTCATTCCTGATTTGCAACATCACCTGCTGCTCCAACACCAGGCTTCTCTAGAGCAGAAACTGGAGCAAAGAAGAGAAATACGTGTTTGTCATTGAACTGAACTGAGAAGAAGGAAGAGGAGAATGATAAGATCATAGCCTGCAGCACTTTGTTTATGAGAACATCCTTCCAGTGATATATGTCTGCACCAGGTGAAAGTATTGTGTCACCCCTAACATATTTTAAATGCCAGGGCTGTCATGCAAGAAGACAATGATGAACAAGTTTAAACAGAATATGGTATTGTAGCCATGTACAGCGTTACCCTTTAAAGGTTTGCACTAGTAGTACTTCTTAGCAAAACGTTTCCAAACTCTGTTATATTCCCCTACAGAGCCTGTCTTACAGAGACTTTAAACTACATGGAAGTATTTCTGTTGCAGATAAAGTGATGGGGTTGTACATGAACCAGTGCATTTTCTTACACAGTGTTTTCAGACCATTTCACACGTCTCCCCTTGCCATACTATTTGACCTTCTCACATCTCCTCGGGTAGGAGCCCTGTTTCACTTGGGCAAATAAAGGTACAGCTACACTGTGCACTGCAGGGCAGAGTGGCCCCAGGTCACCGTGTGTCACAGGTTCACTCAGACTAGCTCTGGCATACTCCTGCGGACTGAATTCCCGTTAGCTGCCAGAGCTCCCAGCCCACATCACCTGGTTTGATTTCATGCAAAAGAATTTGGTTTGCGTGCTCCGAGGCTGCTTCACATTGTGGGGCAGGGTAAGCAGGGTCATTTGGAGGATTTACTTCAAAAGTGCAGGGCCAAAGTGAAATGCTAATGTAGAAGCACCACTTTTTTTTTTTCCCTTCACAAAGCAGGTATGTCCAGAGCTATCATCATATGGCAGTTTTCTTTCCAGATATTTATCTTGCGCTCCACTGCACGAACACCATCAGGGTGCTACAACACTATTGCACAACATGACTCATTTTCTCAGACTGACAGCTCAAATTGAGCCTTGGGAGAGCCAACAACCAACACATGATACTGAATATAAGCATGACCATATCCACCTTGGATTCAGGTGAAAGAGCTATAGCCATGTATGTCACATGGGAATGAAGGCAACCGTGACACCACAAAGTTTTATGTCTTTCAGGAAAGCTAAGGTCAGATGCCACTCTTTGAACCATCCAGGACAGCATTAATAACACTTTACAAGAGAGGAAAGGGAGCTTCTGATTGTCTGAGAAACACATTCAAGGAGCTAGGGTTTCCTGAGCACTTACTGAGGTCCTGTGTGGGCTTGTGTGAAGTATTCAGCATCTCTTCATCAGTTTTCCCTTCTGTAAAATGGAGATACCTTATTTTTCTTACAAGGTTATTAGGAGGATTTTCCAATTAAGGTTCTTTATAAATGAAAGTATCTTGCAAACAGTATTTAATCATTGTCTAAAAATGGTCTCTGACTTCTTTAGGCAGAACATTAGTTTTTACAGGGACTAGTCATGGTGCCCAGCTTAACATAAGGCTGCAGGACCGTACACTGCATCTTTAAGACATAGTTTACTTCTGAATCAGTAAATGTACTAGACAAAGCAGCCATTATTTATGCATTCCTGCATACATGGCAAGGTGAAAATAATAGAATAAACATCATATACTTCATTATGATATCGGTTTACACTTCCAGGGTACACAAAAAGAGGCCATTTCATCAAGCTAATTGCCTGAAAGTAAAAGAGAGAGAACTTTAGCTATTAGTCTATTATGGGGCTTTTTTCTTAATCACAAATAGGGGCCGTGTGTCCCCAGGGGGATGTGTATTCTAATTTACAATTGAACTACAGATCAGAGCAATCAATCTTGTGCAGCACTTTTACAGTGTAATTGCTGCAACATAACAAATAAAAAAAAAAAAAAAGCAGCCTAAGTCGAGTTTCAGCTTGAGGTGGAGATATTTACCAGGCATTGGTTCGGGGTGGGAGGGAGGCAGAGAGAGAAGAGAGGCGCCAAAGCCATGAATATGCAATGAGGGCTCATTAGTGCCCCAGTGTTGCCATGACGAATGGCATTATCCCCAGACTGGTGCAGCCTAAACATGAATTTTATAACGACCCATTTATCATGACTTGTCATGGGCTTCTTTACTGTACTTTCTACTGACTCTCACACCTTCCACCATTATCACCTCAGGATCCCTTTTGTTATTTTGTCTTATTCTATCTTAGTTTTTGGTAAGAATTCCTAACTGTTAAGAAGAGGAAAGTGAATCTCAAAACGCTGGTGTTTGAGTTTAGAGCATCACCAGCTGAAGACCCACCGGCAAACATGTAGGTGGTCTTCAGTCCACTTACTAGTGGATAAGTGTCCTCATTGTCACAAATATCTGCAATCTTGTCAGTTGACTCAGCAGAAAGGTCTCAGATTGACTGAGCATCGAGACAACTATCTTTCCATCCTGGCAGATGTGATGGATGAATCTGTTTTGTTGACCTAGGCCTGTCTAAAAGTGCTCTTCTTCAGCCCTCTCTAGCTATGTGCACAGTATAAAAATTCACCCCTCATCTTCACGTTGATAAAGGTACTAAACTCAGATAAATAGACAAAACGTGCTTTCTCCCCAGCTCCAGTTAAACTAAAGAAAATGTACTAGATACAAAGCTTAAGTGATAGGAAAAGCCTTCCAGGAATGAGAGATCAGTCAACTCTAAAAGAAAACAAAATTACTGCAAAGTAATTAGTGTCTGGCTTTAGCTCATTTTTGGTCACTGCACGTTGTCTCTGTTTTACTGCTGTCCCTTTGGCTTACCCGATTCCACATTTAATATACCACTGCTTATAAAGAAATCCCTGTGGCTCAGAAGGCTGAATTGCCACTACTGGGCTAGGACCTGCTCTCTAGTATATAGAGGCTTTCATTTCCCAAGTTATGAATCTGACATCTCATGGCCAAATCCATGCCAGTTTATTTCTGAGAAGTCTGTCCTCATTATTTACTCCAAATAGTTTCACTGTCAGTTCACCTTTTTCCCACTATGAAGTGGCTGGACTATCTGAAAGTATCAAACCTCTCTTTGTTGGATTTTACACTTTTGCTATTACAAGAATTTGTCTTTGGGGATACAAAAATCAAGCAACTTATTTCCAGCTATTACTTGGATAGGACTTCATGTTCTTAAACAAGTTGTGAGCTCCCATGATCTCTGAAAACAACTCTCCTGTGGTCTTACATCAGGATAGTCCTACAGTTCTTTCATTACTCTACTGGACATTTGAAAATATTAAAAGGCATCTAACATCCCAGTCCAGCAATTTATAGACTCGGAGTCTGGTGCTGTAGCCCTCAAAGCCTCTATTTCTTCTACAAAATCCGCACTTTGCTATTATTGTTACCAAGACAGGCACGTGTTTCACTAGAGGAGTAGTTTGTCAAAGCAACAGTCCATTATCCAAAGATTCATCACAGGTTCCTACTTTGGCACACTTTGGAAGAGAGTCTGGATGTGAGAAAGCAAGGAGAAAGGAAAGCTTCCTCTCAAAAAAGGTGCTTTAGGTAAATTACATACCTTGATTAAGCTGGGCATAGCTAATTGGACCAGCACATCCTAATGTGCCCTTGCCATTTATTATTATTTTTTCTTTTTCAAACCCATCCATGTTCCCTTAGAATATATATGTAGTATTTTAAAGCCCCAGACAGCACCTTGCACAAGTCCTTGACCTTTGATGGAGACCCTCAGCTCCCACTGCAATACAAATGATGTTCTGTTAATTATCAGGACATGAAGGAGGAAATCTCTCTTAAAGAAGCAAAGCAGGAACAACTCCTAATGTTGCAGAAAGCATCTACTGCATTTGCAGGGACTAAGGGCAGGAAATATTACCATCATTCCCAAGATTATGTTTGCCTTATGACCTAGGAGAACTGAATTCTTCATTGAGTCGAGAGAACCAAATTGTCAGAAGCAATATGACATAATTAAATTGTTCCTTTAAAACTTATTAGGAGTTCTAAAACTTGCAGTAGTCCATCTATAAGATTGGATTGATATGCCTGATTGCCAAGCCATTATCTGCTGTTTGTGTGATGAAATTAACAGATTCCTCTTTGAATTGGTGTCAGTAATTCACAGGTCCCATGCAGGGAGCGTATTCTATTATTTTATACCAATACTTGCAGGTCCCTCTGGGAAACAGGCTCATCTTTCTTCAGGTCACCTCATCAAAAAGATAGACATCAAAACAAAGATTATTAAAGGCCAGCCAATGCAGATGACATCTAGCTCTGTGCACTTTAATGTCTAGTACCAACACAACCACATCAGGTACTTCTAGGTTGAGATCAACCACCACATGGAGGGCAGCTGCCCATGACAGAAAAGCACTCACTACTCCTCAATCTGCAAATAGCAATCATTAAAATAATTGCAATCCTTAAAATATTAAGTCATTGCTTCTAAACCATTAGGTCTCTAATGATAGAAACACCCAAGTTCCAGAAGGAAAAGATGACTTTCAGTGTCACACGAATCCAGCTTCCAACATCGACTGTGAGATTGTTTCAAAGAGAAATTAAGAAATACAGGCAAGACTACAAAACAGAAGAAAACATTAAGGCGAGGCTCTCTATCCCAGATTCAGAAGTTTAGTGACTGCTGTAGGATCCAAAGCTGGTAGTCCATGAACTCCTATGAAAATCTTCCTCCAAACCTATACTTTAATGTCATCAAATCGTGACTATATAGCAAAACCCTGCAAAGCTACATTCAGTAGTTTGCTACACTTCCAGATAGAATTGAAAAAAATAATTAGGATGCATAAAAGGAAGAGAACTGCAGGTGTGGCTACCATATAATGCTGTTCAATATCTGTTCAATTGATATATTTTCAAGAAAACATAAGAGCACATACTATTTCTTTGTATAAACCCCACACTTTCAAAGATGCAATAAAGTGATAACCTGAATACAAAACTCCCTCTGAGTGAATTCTTAACTATCCACACACCTAGGTAGTGCCAGGAAGACACCCTTCCATGAATGTGAGGCCTACCAGTTGTATTATCAGTCTTACTATGTAAACCTGACCAAATCAATCCCTCCCATCCTCAGATGTGTTTCTAATATGGCCTAACATATATTTGTGCCTTCAAAGCTCAGTTTTAGTCATGTGAATGAAGTAATGATCTTTTCCTATGGATTGACTTCAGCTTTGTCTCAAGCTTCCTCCACCTTTATGTGGAGCCAGTCCCTTGCTATACACAAACAAACAAAATGTCCTTTTCCTGCCTCCTCCTCACTTTCTTTAATGACATCTTCAGTCATTAATGAGTTAATAAAAATCTCAAAGTCATCTGGGAATAGATAAGGGGAAAGAAAGAAGAGTATTGTACACATAATGACAGGCTCCCTGCTGGCCCTAAGATGTCATGGGTCAGCCATGTCAAGAATGTGTGTGCCCAATCATCTGCTGATTTTTATCAGCAAGGCCTCAAGCAGAATCTGACACGGCCAGTTTGGGAGTTACAATGAATAAACAATGACTTCTTGGATTGTTGGCGGCTGTATGATAGAGTGAGAGGGTTTATATATACTAAAACATGATGACATTAGCAATCAATATACCAATTACTGGACAAGTTATTGGACGAAGAATGCACATGTCTTGAGCTTTGTGCACTTTGAACATGCTACCAGTGATGGAGACCACAGAAATAATGTTACTTAACCCTTTGCAAACTAGATGTGTTAATACCTGACAATGCCTTGAAATTCCTGAGAGTGTGCAGTAAAAGAAAACCCACACTGGCCTGATTTAGCATATTAAGCCTTTCAAACAGAAGACATAAGCCTGACAATTTTCTTTTTCATTACAACTTGAGGAAAAAAGAAACAGATTTTTTTTTCCAAGACAGCAGCTGGGTGTTGGAACAATGAATTGTAACAAATTTAAATTGTTCATAAATTTCAGAGGAAATAACTTTCTTTTCACCCAGGTACCACTAGCATACTACACAAACTTCATCACCGAGAAGTTAGAACATATCTTTTATAGGATACTTAGGCAAATATCTCAACAGCTCTCACCTGTCTACTCTCCAATAGAGAAAGGAAGGTAAAACTAACATACTTTTCTTATTGACATACTATTAGAAAAGCATTTCTGCATGTGATCAGTGATCACCCTCTTACTTCCTTTAGTCAGTTCAAATTATTCAGTGTTTATGAGTTTGTTTTCATTTTTTCTGGAAGTGATTGTGCTTCAATGCCAATATTATAATTAAAGCCAGAATAAAATGAAGTTAAATAAGTCACCTAATTCAAAGTACAAGTTAGAAGACAACTAAGGAGGAGCATAATGCACCAGGCAGACCTGTGGGCATAGCAGAAGCATTGTCTAGACTGAAGTTAAACGGTGTCAACTCTACATTGTCCATTAAGACATGGAAAGCTTTCTAATGGAAAGCTCATGGGTTTTGTCCTGAGATGCATCATTAAAATGATGTGGGAAAGACAGGTTTTAGGATTGCTCTCTATCCTTTTCTGTGTAGCCTGTGAATGTCAACTTTTACTGAGATCTGAGAAGCAGCGATGCCACCTTGACTTCTGCTCAGTGGGAGCAATCAAGGCAGAGCATAAATATAGAATTTAACTTTGCCTGCCAGGGCAAAAGCCAATGTAGCAGAAACAGTGCAAGAGCAGGGAGGTAGAAGAATTCAGACATCATCCCCTCCCACTGTGTACTTACTGTGTATCACAGGGTGAGTAAAATCTTAAGATACATCTCTTACAGATCACTTTTGTGATGTGAAGTCTAAAGTATTACTCTAAATTACAATCAAATCTGCTCCTGCTTCTCAAAGCACTAAGCACTTCTCTGAGTTGTGTTGGATGTAATGGCAGAGGGACCAGTCTCCAAAGGGAAAAAATAGATGAGACCGCATCTGTTTTTAACTGCAATGGTTATGAAATGTTCAGCTGGATCTTTTCAAATGGCTCTTCCCTTCCCACTGAGGAAGTTCTTGAAAAGTTTGGAAGTCAATTTGTCCAGCACGTCTGATATGAATAACAAAATGCTTTTAAATGTAAATGTTTCATAAAATAGCTCCATTACCATACATTACAGTGAATACAGTTAAAAAAACAACTCAATAATTCCTCCTCTGTAATTTACAATTAACTTTTTTGCCTCAAGGTAACAGCTACATTCACAAAAAAAATGGTAATAGATTGACCTTGTTATGAATGGATAACAAGCTGGAAACAATATAGTTTGTCACAGAGCATTAATTGTTACTGTTGAAATTGTAAATAATGTGTAGAGAACTTACAATGTAAATGGCTCCCCTTAAAAATATTAATTATGTCGATTAAACACTTGATGCATAATGGATTATTCTGAAACCTATTTAAGTCCATGTCAGACTGAGTACATCATTTTCTAAGATCCCATTCCCAGACTACTGGAAAAATCTATGGTTGTGCTCTGGCTGCTCAAGGTGGACAAAGGACTTGCAACGGAATATTGCCTTTAATTAAAGATATAAGGTAGCTTCTTTTGTTTGGATTGCTTGCATGCTTTTCCACTGAGTACAGCTTCAGAAGATTAGACTGTCTAGAGACACCAGGCTCTTCTGAGCTGCTTTTAGGCTGATTTAGAGACTAATGAAAAGCAACCCTTGTTCTACAGTGCTGGCCACTCACTGGAGGATCTCTATAGGATACACAGCTCTCTGCTAGCTTTTATGCCACTTTGTAATCACTGGTAATGGTATAGAGGAATATAGAGAAATTTTTACATCTGGCTCGTTTCTCACACAAGATTGGTGTAACTCATCACCCACAAGCAAGGAAAAGCTACCAGGGCTTATGCTACTCAGCTGATCTTCTCTTTGTGTGTCTTTTGGAGCCTGGACTATGCTCATCTGGGAGCAGGAGATTGCTATCACATGGCTTTAGAGAGTGATTCAAAACTGGTATATAAACACATGACATAGAAGAGATTAGACTTTTCTCCCAGTGCCTGGGGACCACTAACTCCTGAACAAGAGACTAAACCACATTTCTGTACTTCCCAACCACAATAAGTGCTCCTCAGCTGTAGCTCAAGACTGGACTTAACAGCACAGTACTTCAGTGTTCTGGCTAATTACCATGTATAGACTGTTGTGTTATAAAGGTAAGGTTCATGCTAGATTATCCATGTAGAGAAATTGATATTAAAATGACAAGCCACCAAGAGGTCAAATAACCAGTTGCCAGAAGTTAGAATAACTAGACTGTGGAGCAGCAATATCTGAGGAGCTGGCACTTGTCCCAGGACTGGTTGTCACACAAATGAAAGAGAAGACAGCTGGAATCTTTTTGGATCAACTGTTATTTTCTCTGAACATAGTGTAAATCTATCACTTTGGTTTTTCAACCAAATGTCTGAAGTGGAAGTTGAGAAACTAATTCAGTAAAATACAAGGTCTCTTTATACCTCATTTTCCATGTGTGATCTTCATCTACTTTGTTCAGCTTTATCCTTTAGAATTATGACTGTTCAGGCAGAGCATAAAGAGTCTGATTACACTTAGGGCTCTTCAGTGCTCCAAGCAAATGCATTACATTCTCTCTCCCAAAAGATGTATTGTCCCATCTGGGCAAAAATAAAGTCACTGCACATGTAAAACTGAGCAGGCACCTCTTCCCCGTGACGGGTCAAAAATTCCAACACAAGGAACACTCAGATTTCTCTCCACCTGATACTTTCCTATGGGCAGCTCTTGTTTCACCTTCAGTTAAAGTTTAGTTGTTTGCAATAGGTTTGGTGCCATCCCTTTAAAGATGTACATCTCAATGGGTGAGAAAGTTGAGGATTAGCAATGGGCAGGGGTCAAGTCCGTCAAGACTTTAAGCATGTCGTTGGTTGTAAAAAAGATTACATTACTTGGCAGTTCTTTGCCAGATCAGTACTTTGATGCCAAATGTTAATCCTTGCTGGGGACAAGATGGCTTGTAAATGTTATAGGAGAACATAGCTTTTGCTATAGAAAACAGGCATTTATGGTTAAAACACAGGGATTATTTTCTCATGCTTATGTTTGCATTTCATGCTGATTCACTCTTGCTTGCTGTGAGCTTCTTTTCCATACTTAACAATTAATCACTTCAGGTCTTTATTTGTTTAACTAAGGAGAGTATGGTTGGGTTCTTAAAACACTGGTCAGCAGAAGAACCAGAGTTCAGCCTCAAGATTTGCCAAAGAAATTATTTTGTGACAGTGGGCAAAGCCTATCTGCTTGCTGAACCTTAGTTTGCCCATCTGTAAAACGGAACTGCAAGTAAAAAGGAACCAGCAAAGTTTTATTTATGATTGAGAGAACATTGTGTTTTGGATTTATAAAGCAATCTACCTATTTTATTGGGGCTATGTATGTATCTTTGACTTTATAAGTAATTTCCTTTTCTACAATTATATGGCTTTGTGTGAGCTCAAGTTTAAGTCAGGTGTTTACATCAGCACAACCAAGGTGTGAGCTAACACAAGGTATTTTAAAATAACAGCAGACATAGTTGGCCCAAAGTTTATTCTGCTGTGGATCAGGAGCATAACTGGGTGAAACCAGCAGCTGTTATTGAGTGTATGCAGGATACTGCATGTGACTAAGCAGTCAGGAAATTAATATTACACCAATGGCTCTTGAGCAGCTGATTATTCTCATACAGCTATACCCCAGTGCCCAACCTATAGGAAGTCCTTGAGCTGTCCTATGGGAAAGGGAAGCAAGTAAATATGGGTGCAAACATGCTCACACCTGCTTCTGGCATCTTGAGATCCTCAGGGGCTCTGTGCCTCAGTTTCTCACCTGTGTTTTGGGAGGTAAAGAAACTCTACGCTAAGGCAAAAATCAGTAAAGCTTTATTTTAAAGGGTCTGATGAGATCAAAACCTACTAGTGCCTGATACACAAGGATCCTAGAGTGAAGGGGACCAAGCATTTCCCAGATAGATTTGGTAACAGAGTTCATAAAATAAGAAAAGCAAATTCAATCTGAGGAAACCTGAGCTTCTCTGTTTCATGCCACATACACTTAGTTGCTATAAAATTAGAATACTCTGGTAGAAGGGGATTCAACATTTTTTCTGGCAAGAAGTTAAAAATATGTGGCATACTAAGTATTAAATTGTGTTAGTTCAGTTTTGTTATGCAGATGGATTTTTTCCTTCTCTTCTACTCTTTAAAATGTTTTGAATTAAAATAGCTTACTCAAGGTCACCGAAGGCATATGGTCCTGCTCAAAACTTTAAACAAAACATTAGTTTTTACAACCTTTTGTAATTTGGTATTGTATACAACATGGTTATAGACTGAGTTTCTGTAATCTTTGCAGTGGGTGACAGAAATATGAGAGCCAAATTTATAAGCCATTTAGTGAAGCATTTAATCAATTTCATGCATAGGAAATAACTCCGATTGCTTTGCTTTATCAATCTTGCTTTCTCAGAGACCTGCAGTCACCCCAACCTCAAAACACTTCAGTGCGTGTGGGGGGGAACCATATGCAAAAACCCAGTGCTGTACACAGTGTCAGGAACTTCTGAGAGCTGCTTAAACTTACTTGCCAGCATCAATAATCCCTCTTGAAGCTGTTAATATATATCAGAAGGAAGGCAGAATGCATAATATTTATAGGGAGTTACAAGGCATCTTTTTACAGATTTGTCCATTAAACACCTTTTGTCTAGAATGAGTCTGTGACACTGCAGAGTTATGCAGATTAAGCTTGTGTCTAATACTGAGATGTTTATATATGTTGCCTTTAATTACTTACAAACACTTTAAAAAGCCTCCCTGAATCATGAGTGCCCATGTTTTCGTAAAATATGAGTAGCATATCTTTTGATGAATCTGGAGAGACACTGCTAGAGATGATACTATTGTCACAAGAAAAAGCAACAGTGAGGTATACACTGTCTTGAAGCCCGTGTAAGAGTTAAAAGTCCCACTTACCCATGACTGGGGGAGAAACTTTGTCTCGTAAGAAGATGAAGGACTAGAAGAATTCTCTTGATCTTCAAACAATGGGTCTGGATGGACCATGTAACCCCTGCCATTGGGCAGATAATTGGTGAACTGGAAGATCCTCTTTATCTAGTGGTAGCTCTACTCATAAGGAGGTGGAATAAGACTGATCTACCTCTATATATGTATACACACACACACCAGCACAAGAGCAACCTGATCTAGTTGGGGGTGTCCCCGCTTCTCGCAGGGGGGTTGGACTAGATGACCTCAGGGAGTCCCTTCCAACTCTAATCATTTTATGATTGTATAAGTTACTAGTCTTTCTACAGAAGGCAAAAGAAAATAAGCACCAAACCAATCCCTTCCTGTTCTCCTGTATCCAAAACCCCTACCTGGAGTGAGAGGCAACACGTAAAAGACTTGCAGAGCACACTTTTTTCCTCATGTACTACAACAGCTTGTACAATACCCTAAGCAGAGTACTACACAGTGACTTTTTTTCCTGAGTGAAAAATTCCTGAAGGAGCAAAAAGGCAATCTCTCTGATAATCATCAGCTTCTCAACTATATTAAATTTAGACAAGGCTACAATACTGCCAGAGTTGTCCCCTGCCCTCTAAAATTAGAACTGAAAGAATAGTGGGCATAGTGCTAAATATATAACTCATTTAAAAAATGATGTGCTCTCAGGCTTTCCTAATGCATGAAAAACTGATCACCATAAATCCCTAAAGATCTGTTTTTGCAGCCAGCCTGCCTCCACCAACCCAAAACATAGTTTGGTCAGATACATTCTTTTGTGAACATCCACTTTTCTTTACAGTATATGGGGCAGGGAAGCAGTAAAGGTTTGCTGCAGTTAAGCAACACATTCCCTATTTATCTAGGAGGACTGAGGTTGAGCTTGGTCTCAGTTTTCCATATAAAAGTAGAAAAAAAAAAGAAAAAGAATAGAAACAAACAAGGAAGAGTTAATATTTACTGTTTCTTATAAACATTAGCCCTGGAAGAATAGAGAGAGTCTAACTATTTGAAATGATTTCAAGTGGGAACTCTAGTCCTTCAAGTTGTACGAAAACCTTAACAATCCTCTACAAAAACCAAAAAAAACCAAAACACCAAACCCAAAGTTAAGAAAAACTTATCTTCCTACTTCTGTTTCTCATCTCTAGCAAAACCTAGCACTAAACATTTTGGAATCAATAAAGTAAGCAGGATAGATTAAAAGGAGTTTTGCATAGACACAGCACCAGGGAAAGCACCACCAGAGCATCTTTCCTTCCTTCAGCTTCAGGACAGTTGCTACCTAGAAGAAAACCTCTTTCGTTTTCATCCCCATCCTCTCCCTGTCCAGAGAGGATGCTCTAAGGAAAGCAGCTCTAGGGCTGCACTGAATTTATAGCCAATAGGAACCTGGTGTGTAAATTGGTCCAAAGGAATGCTGGGACCTTGGAGGACTTAGAAATCTCTCTCATGAGATAAGGGATATCTGGGAAGATGTAGGCTTTTATTTGCCAGCTGTTTCTCTTTTTCAGTTATTTCAGCTATCAGAGCACCTGCAGCAGCCTTTGAGAAGAGTGACATGAGGGGATGTCTTTGTTTGGGAGGGTTTAATAGAGGCTCCCAAAAGCACTCCCATACCTGCTGTGGTTCTTCCTCGGGGCAGGGAGAACAAACCTGGGCTCTATAAAAAGCCAAATTCCCACTTAATTAGGAATAAAAGTAGTGAGAATGTGAGTTTTTTCCCTGCTTCAGCTGCTCCTCTACCCCTGCTTATGGAAAGATGGAATATAGATCTGTGCTCTTGCTCTTCTATAGGGCTGGGAGAGGTGCCTGTGCCACAAGAGGTGGGTCTGGACTTCATCTGCTGCAAATATAAATGCTTGTTAGGGAAGCAAACAGGTCATATTACACTATTTTTGTACCTGAAATAAATCAAGAAAGGTGTAAATGTGCTAGACATGGACTTATTTCTCCCTCGGGCTATTTCCATAAGATGTTTCTTTCTCTTCCCCACCCCCCACCCTTTTTCTACCTTCACTGCTTTGGATGGCATCAGATGATTGAAGGATTTGTTGAAAATAGTAATATTGGAAAGGCATGTTTTCTGTTTGCTCATCTGGAGTATTCTGGGAGGGATTAACTCATTTAGTTCTTCACCCCATAAATTTGGGGTTCCCTTTCTAGTTTTGTCTTGCAGAAGTGTTAAGGCAATAAAATTATAAGTAAAAGAAGCTGCAGATTGTTTTCCTTTTTTCTAGATAGTTGTATACTTCTGGTAATCTTAATCACCAGATGATCTGTTTTATTCAAGAATAGCAACTAGAATAAAAATATATGTGTTTTTTTGGTTTTTATTTTTTTTTCTGTAGAAAGACAGTTCCTGCTTGGAGAAGTTTCTGACAATATATTTTATTTTATATTTTTTATTTTATTTTAATCTAGCATGTGGATCCAGTGACAAACAGGCTGCACAGAGCCTGAATCTGGTGGCTGTTCACCCATGGGACGTCCCAGTTTGATGTTACCCTGCAGTTGACTGATGCTTTCAAGGTACTGCCCAAAACCTTAGCTGGAAGAAAGGCCATTCTCTTCCTTTTATCCTTTACATTCTCAAGGAAGTGGAGGTTTGGATCTATTCCTCCTCTGCTCACAAGGATGTAAACTTAAATCTTACCTCTGGAAGAATGCCTTAACGCTCAGCCAATGGGTTGTTTCTGGTGGTTTTGATGTCCCTGTTCTGTTAAAGATAAATTTGCCACTCCTGGGAGCAGTTTGCTCCTCTGTGGACCTCTCTAGACTTGGTCTAGAGTTGCTCAATTTTTGCTAATGAAAGTAAATGAGAATCACAAAGTGCCACTGTCTGTTCAGTTGCCAATAATGAGATTTTTGAACCAGCATCGGCACAACAATATGAAAACCTCAATCAAGTTTTTTACCGTTTAAAAACCGCAATATTTTATAGGTGTAATTTATACACAGAAGAGTCCTATTCCCAATATTATCTTTATCTTCTAGACATAAATAACAAACAACTCCTGTAATCAAAATTTACTGCAATTGTAATAGGTTTTGGCATTGTTTATGTATTCCAGGGAATGTTAACATAATGTTGACTTTCAGGACTGAGGCCAAGCTCTTCCTGGTTGTTATTTTTTCTCCTTTTTTCACCCTTTATCTTTTTTTTTTTTTCCTCCTATTTTTAAGGCTGGATTCATTATATATTTAAAAAGAAGAGAGAAGTATATTTGTGGTTTTTATGGCATTTGAGAGATTAATTATCATAAATAACACTGTTTATACCTCCTAATCAGAAAGTTGAAATTATCTGTGACAATGTGAACACTAAAAAGTTGTATACTATGAAAATATTTCAATAATTAATGCATGCACTATCTAGAGCAATTGACAGTGAGGTCATAAACATAATGGGCCATCTGTGTTTGATTTGTATCTGAAAATGCTTAAAGGGAAAGGCAGGTAATTCAGGCTTCTCTTACAAATGTAGATAGGCAAGATTTTTCACTTTCTCAGAAGGTTGTTGAACCATTTCATTGCTTTAAAGAAAAAAAAAGGTTCTTCAAGGCTAGAGCCTTTTAACACTCTTGCATTTTGCTCTTGTATTCTCTGACAAGCAGAGCACACCAGTGGGACTTTTAGTTTTCTTTAGAGTACACAGAGGGTTGTCATTCTCCCTTATTTACTTTATATTGTTTGCTCTATAAAAAAAAAAAAAAAGCCACTTCAGACTCCTGAGCAATCCCAGTAGCTCACTTTGCATTCTGGGACCTGGGTTTAAATAGTTTCCTTTGGACCTTTCCAAGTTCAAATCTGTGCTGGGCTGTTGAAAGACAGCAAAACTTTTATGCAGGGATCTGGCTCGTTGCACCTTTATGACCCTTTCTCTGGATTTGTCCCAGCTTGTCTCCTGAGCCTTTTCTCCCTTGTGAAAGTCAAGCTTCAGGTTACCTGCATATCTGGGATTGGATTTAGTTTAGCAATAGGTTTGTGTGCTGTAATGGGGAGAAACTGATTGTCCTGCTATTGTTAGGAATAACTCTTTATCTCTGGACTTATATGCATTGGCATAAAGCCAATATCAGGCTGGAATGGCTCAATAAATAAACAACTAAATACTCTTCTTGTTTTCACTGGCTGATTTGATGACAGTCAGACTCCTGCTCTTGGCACTGACCGAGGCTCTACTGAAGGAAATGCCATTATCTTTCTCGTGCCAGGCAGAGATTAATACATTCTTAGAAATTGATTCCAGACAGGACTTCTAAATGATTTCATGTGACCTCCTGTATATATATAATACTACAAATGACCTATGATAAGACCAGAGATTGCACCCTATTTAAAACTCTCAACTATTTTCTATTCTGTTCTGCCCTTCCTTGTTGCCCAAACATTAAGTGTAGGCAGAGAATGGGACGTAGCAAGGCTAAAGAAACTGGCTGAAATATACCCCACACAGTAGAAGTTCCCTTGCTGTCCCTGATAATCTGTTCTGAGCTTCATTTCCTTCTCAGATCTGCATCTCAGTGTGATCCTGAGCATGAAAAGTACAGACACCAGCTTCCACTGGTCAGATCTTGCCATTCCCCCTAGAATTTGGACCACATCACTGGTATCCCTGCATTGCAAAGTCTTTGCTGTAGCTAAGGGAAAAAAATATTGGAATAAAGTAAGATCAGAAGCTGAATTATATCACCAAGGTGTGAGAATTATTGATGTTGCAAGTACCTGTCTAATGCCCAGGACTCTGAAGCATAAATATTCTTAATGTTGAACTAAAGGGTAATAAAAGAAGGCAAAGCCCCGAATTCATGGAGTACCGAGAGGGAGACTTTGGTCTAAGAGGCTGGCACTGCACTTCTCTCACTTGCATAAATGCCTCCTTCTTTCCCCATATCCTCTCCAGTATGAGCAGGTATAAATTGCTGGGTATTCCAACTCAGACTACAAAGAAGATAAATTCTATGTTGTCTCAATTAAAGTGGATAAACACCCTTCACTGATATTTGTTACAGCAGCTGTGCTGTTGTATCTGCAGACTGAAGAATTTCTCCTAAGAGCTATAGCAGACTCTTTTTTAAATTTCCTTTTTAGAGAGCAAATTTTACCTTAAACACTTCAAGCTCGCTGGTCTCAGTTTAGCAATTTTCAGTATGCAAAACTACATTTTAACTCAAAGCTGAGTTTCTGTAACTTCTGTTTCCACTTTTGCATCTTGTCATGTTGGCAGCAAGGTCAAATGCCCCATGTTATCCTATATTCTCCCTGTGTAGAGGCACCACTGCTCAGCAATCAAGTCATCCTCCTTCCTTTCTGTTAAACTGCAGAAGCTGAGTTTGTACATCACAACAGTGCTTGTTTTGAGTACCCAGATTATTTTCATCTCCAATGGTTTTACTTCAGTAATTGTCTCCTGTTTGAAAGCAGAGTTGGACCCAGCTGTTTAATGATTTATCTTGCCAGTGCTTTTTTTCAGAGGTGAGATTAATTTTCTTGTTTCTACTTGGATCTTTCTTTTTTTATTCTGGCTCTGGACTCCAGAGGGTTTTGGCCTCTTTATACTACAGCATAGAAGTGGAGATTAAATCCTTAAGGTTCAACTGTTTTGTGACAGTTTCCCATCCTACAAAAGTAGGATATAAAATTGTTTCCTGATTTTTCTGTATTAGCTACATTACAGTAAATACAGAATTACAGACTGCCCTGAATCAGAATCTTGTCCTCTCCTATCATCACAATTCTTCCCTTCATCTATGAATTTTATTAGCACAATTTTATGTACTGTGTGATACTTTCATAATAAAGTTCATTCTATTGTAAACTGCAGATTGGGCCAAACCAAAGCAAAATTAGACCCAAGTGTAGTTTGAGACAGATGCTTAGGGGAAGATTATGAGAAGGAGGACTGTGTCCCATCCTGGTTTCATAATCAGCACCAAGAAGACATCCAAGCCTGATGTTTAATATCACTCACTGAAATTTCAAATGTTTAAAAATCTCAATATAATTTTGTTCTCTGCTGGCTCTGTGCAAATGAGTTCCAGCTTTTAATTCATGCTGAGGAGAAAAATTTTCTCATAATTGGTGCCCTATATCATATTATGAAAAATAGGGAATAATCATTGTCTTCTCTATTCCAGATAGTTTTTAGGCCAGATATCATGTCTCCTCTTCATTTTTTTTTCTTCATTTTTTTTGATACTCTTTACTTAAAAAAAAGGCAGCAAAATGTTACAATCTCCTGTATCTGAGTCAGAAAGACCAGAACTACTGTGGATTTATATATGACATGAGGATATTTTTTAGGTTTGCATCCTCTACTCATATTCTTGTATCTTATTTTTCCCTTTTGTGGAGCGCTGAATTGATGCTTTACAGTGAATTATTCACAGTCTCCGAGATCTTTCTGCCATAGATGTGTCTAGTGTCTATGTGTGTGTGCGTCACACTTCCATTGCTCTCCAAATGTCTTCTGTTTTTCTTGGATAAATCTCTACCATTTGTCCATATGTAGAATCAGAATAATTTGGGTTGGAAGGGACCTTTAAAGGTCATCTAGTCCAAGCCCTCTGCTTTTAATCAAGCTCTACTTCACTCTTTCAAATATATTTTTTCAGATTTTGGTGATGTATTATCTGAATGTTTTATTTTGGCTGCTATATCAACCAGCCTGCCATAAACAGTTTTCAAATTCTGTGTTATTTCAAGTAAGCTTGTATATCTATTAATCTGCTGTTTTAAAGAAGTTGGTTGGACTCCAACATTAATAATGTCAACAAAAATGCCAGGGACTTTATTCCTGAGATTTCACTAAGGTTTAATAATTAAGAAATGGGAAGAGAACAAGAAATCCCAGGTTCTATGCACTGAGTATGTTGTACCTTAGGAGCCTGAGTAATAACTGTTGGATCAGTGACCATAAACCAGTCCAACAAATGCAGAATATAAGATCTGAATGGGGGTATTGCCTCACAACAATTATACTGGCAGCTAATGGTAATATCCAGTGGGTTACCCATCCTTCCTCCCTCACCATTTAAAGTGACACCATCCCCGTTTTCAGTCTGCATCTATCATAAAGACACATTGATTTCCTTTTGGAGGAAAACACATATTTCTTCCCTCCTGCTAAGAAGATAAATCTGACAGATTTTAATCAAATGTAGTTGTTCACAACTATAGAAATGTTTCCAGTGTCATAGATGAAAACCTTTTTTTTTTTTCACCCCTCCTTTTCTTTTTTGAAAAGCAGGATGTTTCTGGAAGCCAAGTTTATTTGGAGAGTACACCTGTGCTAAAAATCTTACTATATGCACCAGCAGTTAACATTTCAGAATGCCCTATGGGCAGGTTTAACTTTACTGCCCTCCAACATAATGCCTGTCTTGTAGTGGTAACCATGAATACTGCTATAGTTAAGGGTCTGTCAGTGGTTCTATCATAAACTCCCCTGTTTCCAGGGTTTTTATAACTCAGCCATAAAAACTCTCTCCAAGCTAAAGCTTAGCTTACCAAGGCAGACCTGATTCTGATCTTGGAAAGGCGAATGATACATATCCCTCTCTCTCTCTCTTCTGAAATTAGCTCTGATCCCCCAAGGAAGGGCTCTCACAAACCATGGGTGCCATACATGTCCGGCAATATATGATAGATGAAGGGGGAATAGTGTCTTAGAAAGGCTTTCATCCTCTTCAAATGGCAAATAAATTGGTCTTTTTACTTTGAAGCAAGAGGAGTCAAACAACACAGTGCTCTCCAATTTAAATTGCATTTTTACTTTAGTCTTTTATTTCTTAAAGCAACTTTAGGAGTTCATTACTTCTTAGCCTGGGCCACAGGCAACAATCTGATAGCATTTAGAAATGTGGAATATCATTCACTATTTAAGTATTACTCTGGATTTAAATCAGTGGGAATGAATGTAGAAGTGCTTATCCTAAAGAAAAAGATCAATCAAATCTGAGTAGAGCCAATGTTCAGAGCAACACAGAAACCATGGCTATTGTGACCCTGAAAGGAAGAAGTCTTAAAAATATGAAATTACAATTTAGATTTCTTATTTGACTGTATACCTCATCCAGCATATAGGCAAGGCTGGCTACAATGAGCTCTAGAAGTAGAGCAAATATATATTATTAATNAGAGGTCATATGTTCTTCCATAAAATTGGAGTGTGATAAATGGGTGCTAGTTGTATTATGGTTCTGATGGTCCACTAATTAAAACAAAGACAGCTACTACTGAATATTGGATTTATTTTTTTTTTTGAGAGAGGGAGAATGAAGAAAAGTTCAACTCTGATGGGATATCCTCAGGCATTTTGTTCTATGCTGGTCGTTATCCACTGATGCTTGAGGTGCTCCAATCCTCTTTATTCTCTTCCTGGGTGCCCCCAAGCTGAACACCCACTAAATATTTTGAATTTGAACCTGCATGTACATCTGTTCAATGCTGAAGAGAAAATAAATAACCTTGAATGTGATTATTTTGGTCAATGAACAGCAGGCCAGTGCTGAGCACTGCTGAAGCATTTGGCTGATAATGGCTGATATTTGACTAATAAATCTTCACCTCTGATCCTTTTAAACCTATCCTCAGTTATTGCAAGTCAGAGATTTTTCACAGCCCGAATTTGGTGCAATGATTCTTTCTGCTCCTCAGACTGATTTCAGCCACAGCCTCCACTTGGGTAGTACCTGGTGGGCTAAAAGAGTTGACTCTGATGTGGTTGCATAAGACAACCTGCCAAAAGAGCTGGCACCTTCACATGTTTATTCCTAGTGCTGGGTCATATCTAGTATTTGACTTTTTTACTATATTAAAATTTTGGCTCTTAGGAGTAGGAAAATAGTGACTCAAACTGTCGCCTCTCCTACGCCGGTTTTATTTCTGGGTGGCATACGAGGTGTGTGGAGCCTATTGCCGCTCCCGTGTCTAAGTGAGGAATAAGCCCGTTGGCTTTACACCATCCTCTGGTTGTCACTTTGGTAAAGCTTGTTCAACTGGGGTAATAACATGGCACTGCCTTCAGGGAGAGAGGGAGAACTAGAGTCCAAAGCACGGCTTGTTGCTCCCCTGCTCTGCTCCTGGGACAGCCAGATTGGTGGAGGTTCAGTGCCTCCCACTGCTTCACACTCCAACCCAGGGGAGCAAAGGAGAGGGAGAAAACTACTGATCCATCTCTTCCAAAGGGCAGTTTGTAACAGCCTAAAGAAGAACTATGGAAAATGAAAACAAATTAAGTAGGAAGGGGAAAAGTGCCTTTTATTTGCTATTTCTACACCAATAGTGGAGCATTAATTTAAACCAGGACCCTTTTTTGGCAATGAGACAGAAGTAAGTCCTGGCCAAAGACATTCTTATTTTTAAACAGTACTTCTGCTTCTGTGTTGCAGGAGGTTTTTACAGCTCCCACCCTTAAGCCAGATCATTCAGGCCTTACACTTTAGATCTAAGCCAACAAAATGATGTTCTGGTGACCAAACTTTTCTCTAATGCTTGTGTCTTTATGAATCTTCTCTCTTTGAGATATCAAGGAAGTTTCTCCTTTTAAGGAGTTTAGTCTCCCAGTGATCTTGGGGTGGATTTGCACATTTAAGTCCCATCAAATGCTAATAGGAATTCCTTGGTCAAATCCTCTGCCCTGTCCCTCTTCATGCCTCACTGGGAGAAAAGAACCATTAGTGTGTTTAAAAGTAAATTTCAAGGTTTCCTTTTTGTGTGTTCCAATGGCTGAGGTTTATTCCTCTCGTCCTTTTTATTTTATTGTGAGGCACCTTGAGTTATTTGCATGATAAGACACCCTGTAAATGGATTATATTGTAATGCATTGTGTAGGTTTAATGCTGACAACAGCTCGGTTTGGAAGTAAGATAGCAACTTAGATTTTTTAGTTTCTGATGTGCCATGCAGAGAAATTCCTTTTGAGAAGCATGAGGCAAAACAGGAGGGATGAGGAGGAGGCAGCTGGAGTTAAGTTGTATGAATAACGCCAGGGAAGGCTGGCATTAAAGAGGAGTTGAATGCATTAACTTCTCAGCCTCCAAACTGGAGACAATCAACAGCATGAGTGTGAGTGGCTTACCCTCTCTGCCACAACAATTAATGTGTTTTTTCCCTTCATTTTTTACAAGGCTGGAAAAGGAATGACAGTGCTTTCTCATAACAACCTTTCATTTGTGATTAGTGTGTCTTTGCAGTCACTATACCCAGAATATTACGTCACTGTATACGACCTACTTATAAGCTGCAGTTGGTCCCTTGGAGAAACTCCTGTATTTTAGAAAAAGTGGTGGAATGAACAAAAAAAATCTGTATTTTGGGAGGGAGGCAAGTTGCTCTTGACTCTCAGTGGAGCATGTAATGAGTGCCGGCGCTCGTAGTCTGAGCATAAAGTGTGGAAAACGGACGTTGCCCAGGAAGAGTATGTTTAAACCTGGCAGAAACAGCTTGGCTTTTCCTTCCAAGATAAGTATGTGGTTTGCATTGAGTGGGTATTTTAGGTAATACTATAAATATATAAACTTGGTGAAGAGACTGAAGTGCTTGTCACGTATGGTGAGTCCTGCGTGTGGCTGTATGGAGTGATACATTCTCTCACAAGTGCAATAATTAAACTGGCAGTTTTCTAACTTTGCTCCATACAACTCAAAACTTGAATAAAGTGGTAGTAATTAAACCAAAAATGACAACTCTTTCACTTGTATCTTGTTAACTTTATTCTGCATGGTACCCAACACCCTTCTGATGGTTCTTGAGTATCTCTTCAGCCTTTGGCATGCATGTGGTATCATTTCATGCTGATAGCATTATTCACATATTACACTTTAGTTTGATAGGTAAGTGTAATTATTTTAACCAACTCTTTATTTCCTATAGTGCTTGAAGCCAAACAGTCATGCAAAATTTATGCATCACTTAAAATGAAATGCTGTTGGGAATCACATTAGGTCTCATTTTTAAACTCAAAGAAGTCATGAATAGCATTTTTAAAAGCACTTTGATCATTGCATTCTTTAAAAAAAGAGAGAGAGAAAAAAAGGGAGTATCTTTTAGGAAGAAGCCTTTGAAATCATAAAGTGTAACTAAACTTAGTCAGCATACTGTGACCTGTCAGGGAAGGACTGATCCTATTAAAAAGCTCCACTGCATGTGGCCAAAATACTTTAAAGAGGATTCTATAGATTTCTGTGTTTACTGACGTCAGTGTGACACAAGGGGAAGACTGGCTGCTATGGAGTTTCTTGTTTGTTTGTTTGTTTAGTTCAAGAGAAAAAGAACTGTTTAGAAAAGCCACCAAAGCCTTCCTGATGTATGCTGATGTATTGGTGACAGTGCTATTTCTTGGGCATATTGTCACTTGATTCAGCTTTCTGAAACTGTGACTGTTCAAAAAAAGGGAGATTTTGATTTACCAGTCCATTCTTTCCTATTAAAATATATACAGCCACTTGTCTTCCCTGCAATTTGGATCAACTCCACAGTTAGGAGGAAAGAGTTGGGAATTAACTGTCCCTGATAGATGAGTGGTGTGTAAATCTGGATTAATTCCAGCAATCTGAGGGAAGCAATCTGAGGATACTTATATTTCTCACTCGAGTGCATGATCTTTCTGCCATTGCAATCCTACATTGATAAAGAGATGCTGTACAGTTGTATAGTTGACAACAGACTCAGGGCAAGAAACTTTTAATATTAGTTTAAATTAAAGCAACTTGTTCTTTTAAAGAGAGGAAGTAGCTCTTTGTAAAATACAAATAAATTCTCCAGCTCTCTCTGTGAAGACGTCACTAACAACTCATTTAAGCTCTTCTCATAAAAAGAGCGTTTGTGTTCGAACAAGAAGTTTTGCAATCTGGAACAAAATGTTACTGATTGGGGAATTTGGATCTCAGCTGGTCCTGAATGACTCCAGATTTAATTCCATTCATGTCAACCCTGTTATTTCACATTTGCATAGGGCAATAGATCATACTTAAAAGAAATCATCATTGCTAAACTACTATTTGATTAAAAAATAGTAGAACCTTATTTTGCCCCTAGAAACAGCACTCATATGCACTTTTGCAGTGGAAAATGTCTGAAGCAGGTGAGAGAAAAAGCTGTGCAACTGGTATTGCATTTCATGAGGCTAACTGGCATGTGTGGTGTCCTTTCCTTTTGTGAGTTCACCTGTTTGTGTGGTTTCTGGACTGTGTGAGCTTCTGTGCTGTATCTGAGATCACCTAGGATGCATAAAAACACTGTAAAATAAATCAGCCCACATTTAAAATCATGTTAGCATTTTGCTTTATGTATAGGGATACAAAGTCTGATGTAAACCTACTGTTATCTGAAAGGAAAACAGTGATCAAAATTGGTTATAATTCTTCCATTAAGTGACAGATAAAACTTTAATTAAGATAGCCTACTCAAAGCCCAGGATGATTCATGTGTGACTAATTCTGACTGGCAAAAATATTAATTTTAACAAACATCAATTAGCAAGTTTTTTTTCCTGGAGCTGAGGAAAGAGTTGTTGGAAGCAAGTGTATACGTGTGTGTATGTATACTCTATATGCATGTAGGCACATGGGACTTCTAGTGAAAAAACCACGAGGGTTCTCACATATCCTGCAATATTTAATACAAGGCTGGCTGATGTCTAAGCAATGTGTCCCAACATACACACACATGAATTTCTCAGTACCTTAGGGTGCACTGAGCATACACAAGCACCAAAAGGCTGGAGGTTGCCGTGAGCTATGTGTATGTGAGGCTGCATTGAGTGTCTTTCAGTGGTTCACCAAGTGGGCAAGTGATTTGGGATGTCTCCTGTGCATAAATGGAGTCAATCTGGGTGAAAACCTTTCCCCATGCTCCAGGCTCCTGACGGGGAGAGATTACAGCTCTGTCTTTCTTCTCTGGCTGAGGTGTCTGGGGCTATTTCTGTCTTCCAGAGCCCTGGAGTTTCCCCATGGCTCATAGCCCCAAGGGACTGCATGGTTGCTTGTCCTAGAGCCAGATCAGACGGAGGTCAATAGCATAACTCGCCCTCTAATTTTTGGGGACTAAGGTTACACCACTGATGTTACAGGAGAAGTGCTAAATGGCAGAATCAGCTGGATGTAGTCGCTACTTTAGAGTGTTTTAGCCCTATGGCTTGAGCTTTTGGGTTATATTTTAGCAACTGAGATGACCATTCTTTACAGATATTAAGAATGCAGAGCCTTGTGAATAGCGGAAAATTTAACATTTCATGGATATCACAACTCATGCTCTTTTTTTCTCAGTAATACTAGTGTGCTGTAATTCTTTTTTTTTTTCTCTATTATCCTTTTACACTGCCACAGAATGTACTTTCATCTTTTGGAAATGACCCTTTAATGTAGTGGCTAAAATTTAATTTAGAATATTTTGTTCTAAAAAGTGTGAGCTTTGTTTCACAGGAGTAGCACTGGGGCTTCCACTGTTTTTACCATGACTTTTAGAGCAACAATGCAGTTCCTAAAGAAAATCATTGGAGTTTTTCCCTGACTGCTCAATCTGCAAACTCTACTCAGCCTTGCAGACCAGCCTGTGTTTCTCCTGAGGTGTGAGCTTTTGCTACCGACATGAATTCTGATATCACATTCTTCCAGTGATGGCTGTGTTGCCTCCTTCATGCTAAAACAAGCATAAAGTAATTAAAACTTAATTTTCTTTGCAAGATATGGAAAGAAATGTGATTCTCAAGCACCTTGAAAAATCTGTTTGAGAAAGAAACTGCTTTTTCAACATGAGGTCCCCCTTCCCCGAGCCTAAAGCTGGACTTTGAATTTTGAATGAAGTTTATCCTCCTGTGTGGGCCTTAATATGAAAGTTGTTACCCACTCTCATTTCTCAGAAGCTTTCAAACCATGTTTAACTTGAACATCAGAGACAGCCCCTTTAGCTGGCCAGACCAATTTCAGTCACAAACATCTTTATAAAGAAATGCAAGAGCAGATGCTTGCATCTTTTTATTGTCTTAATGCCTAATTTACTTGACTGTAGTAGCTACAGAGGACTTTTGCCTGTATTACTGTAACTTTTAAAAAATGTTTCTGTGTGGTTATCAAAGTTTTCTTCCATTCCAGCTACCGATTTTATTGCCTAATGCTGGCAATACTCACTTATCTTTATCTCATCTTGATCTATGCTTTTTATTTGAGTTGCAAAAGACCACAGCCACAATTCAGCCTAAGAAGATAAACTAAAGTAATTCAAGCCCAGTGAATGGTTTTATTCTCTTGTGTTCATACTTTCATAACTTACTACTTGTCTGATCCATTTTCAGCTGTAATGTACATATAATCAACCTTTTCAGACTTCTCACAAGAAAAGCTTTTGTTCACTGTGCAGTAATCAGTATTAAAGGCCTTTAAAATGGTGAAAGTCAATGACACTGGCACATTGTCCAGATCCATTGTTGTTGATGAAGTGAACTGATATTACTGTGAAAGACCAATTTCATCTCAAAGTTTTTTTCATCTGTGGTGATCACAACATTTTTCACATATTGTTCTTCACAATCATGTAAGTTGGTACCCACCTCTGTTATTTATTTCATTCGAGCTGTTTCTCCCCCTCCCCCCCCAGAATAACTACAGAATGATTTGATGGCTTGGAAAAAAAGTATTGAATGGCCTCAGTCCATTACTGGAGCCTCAATGGACACCATTATATATGGGCTATATATATTACAGCATTTGAATCAGTGAAGAAAAAAGTCTTACAGTGAGAAGATACTTGATCACAAATATGATTGTCACTATTATATTTTAATCCTAAGAAGAGTTATTTAAAAGGGATGAAGGTGAGTGAAATGGTCAGATATTTTTCATAGGGAACCACCATACTATGTCTAAGTATAAACCCAACACTGGTTCCAGTGATTTCGAATCCTTTAACATTAAACTTGTGATTAGATGCTCTAGTGTTTTGAATTGTCAGACAGATAATAATGTATTCTCCTCCCAGTTTAAAAATGTTTATTTTTGACTCATTTCAAATTAGGTTTCTATTTCAGGTGTCAGATAGAAACAAGGTCCTTTACATTTTACAGTTAATATGCAGCTTGTGATGGTCTCCACAGCTTGACAGCCATCAACATTCGGATCTAACACAACGGTGGGGAACATCTTTGTATCACCCAAAGCTGTCCCATGGAGGAAGAGAAAGCTAACTGGATATTCTGGCTCTGATTGCTTTTCTGTTTGCCCTCAGGCTGTCCAGCTACTGAAATACAAAAGCTCTTATTAGTTTTACCATTCCATGAAGCAGCTTTAAAGATAGTTGATTTTGGGGCAACTTTTTGACTGGGGTATCAAGTGGAAGTCCTTACAGAACTTGGCACGCAAAATGACTTATATCTGACATATATAGGTATATTCAATACACCTTGATACTGTCTTAGATGGAAATATTGCCACTTTTTAAACTAAGTCAAAAGCCATGAGGTGCAATGGCTTTTGTTAGATCCCATAGCAAAGCTGGAAAAAACTAGGCAGCTAATGCTGTCTGAAACACAGCGGCAGACTTAGCTGAATGCAGTTGAAAATAGTTGCCACATGTTAACTGTATTAGTCAATTAGACAGTTGCTGACAGGGAAATGGTTGGTAACCAGGAGAAGAGAATAAAGCAAAAGCTTCTTTTCAGATTTTCCTATTTCCATCTTTTGTTTGAAATAAGTATTAAACGTCTATTTCCTATTTTTAAGGGTGTTTTTCCTCCAAGACAATAAGTAGCGGTTTGGATTTTTTCCAGAATTTTTCTTTTTTTCTTCCTTTTCCACTGCTTATGCTTCTCCCTCTTTTTCCTATTTTCAGACTGACTTTTCAGACTAACTAGTTTTGGAGAAGTTACTGAAGGCAACAAAGGAAAATTGAAACTCTCTAAAGTGGTTGAAGTAGTTTCGTTTTTCTTTCCAAACCAAACTGAAATTTTGGATATCATGTACTTATTTGACTAAAGTAACAAAAAGAAAAAAATGAAAGGAATTGGACAGGGCACAAAACCAATTCTGGCACTTAAAAATCTCATGTAAACAGTAGAAAAATAAATTGTTGCATTTTGTACCTCATCGAGAGGAAAACACTTTTGAATTTTGAATTTTGTAATTAAAAAGTTCTTCCATTTTCAGCTGCACTGAGAAATCCAAAGACCTCAGCTGTTTTCATCACTAGTGTTGCTGCATTTCTACTTGTCTTGGATCTTGCTTTTACAAGATGCTATCACTGCTATGCTGTGTCTCTTCTGAATTAACTGAGCTTTTCAGCTGCATATTTTAAGTCTACATGAGTCAAACGTTCATTGGAATCATCAGTCATCAGCCCCATATATCACTAATGTCAACTTTGATACTAAGATGACTCATGTCCTAATTATTTTGAATAACAAGTGTGCTCTTGTGGTAGGACAATATGATTTTACTTGGTACAAAAAGGATCAGCATAAAGTGGCCACGTAATGCAGGCTTGCAAAATGGTCATGAGGATGCAAGTTGGTACAAAATTGTTCACTCTTCCTTATTTTCACAAGGATGAGTTTTCTTCATCCCCAATTGGTCCATTAAGCAACCCTTGGCTCTCTGTAATTAACAAGTACTTGAAAGTCTAAACCTGCTTTTAAGTTACTTTTATGCTGTAGAATTATTTCACCCGTAATGAGCTATGAAAATAACTAAGACAATGGTCCACCAAAAAGACTGTGGGGTTTGTTTGTTTTTTAATTTTCTATTTTTTGTTTTTGTTTTCTGATTACAATTTCCCTTTACATTGACAATACTACTTTAAGTCCAATATGTCTTCCATGCTTGTTGATAAAAGTGAGGAAAAGAAATCTCAGACAATCCTGGCAAGAGGGAGAACAAATTAGCACTCATAAAGGAGAAATAAGAAACCTGGGGAGACTGTAACTGCCTTTCCTATCCCATTTCAATGTAGCACCTCAAAGATTCAACACCCCAAGAATTTGCCAATAAATAGGTGGTGCTGATCTTTAGTCTCATTCAACTAGTCTCATACCAATACCTGAGTAAGCTACTTTAAAGTATCTGTATGCTGTTCCTTAGTTCTCTGAAGACTTTATATTTATGAAATCAAACACAAAAAATTGACACTTATTTGCAATCTTTAGATGTTACTGAGGTGGTTGTTATGTTACAGCCATGTCTATCAGATTCAAGTGACCAGGAAGACTGTTGTGCAGTTTTTGCCCCTACCTCTATAACTTGTAAATAGGTGAAATTATTTATGCTTTATAACTGTTTTGTTCCCATCTATTATGCTACTACTTCAGGGAGCAATGGGCAAAGTTTTACTTCTGTGTTAGCATCTTTGGCTTTTGTTCTTTGAGATGTGAAGTTCACCAGACTAACAGTGCTGTAGGCAGGAAACAATGAAATTCTTGGCAAAGTTATGGCTGAATCCCCATCAGCTGAAAATAAACTGCTTCTAAGATGAAGCCGCCTATTTCAGCTCAGATGGAAAACTGAAGAAGGTAAAACATAGAGGACCATGTGGACCACACAAAATGTAAACAGCTCGCTGATCTTTGGCCTGTTCCAAACAAATGCTGTTGAAATCATTGAAAAGATGCCAATTGACTTCTGTGGGATTTACAGCAGGTTCTAAGTTGGCAAGTACCCTTTCTAGCAAACAAATCTTGTCTACTTTTACATCTCAGGCTTATACTTAATCAAGTTATCGAGACAGAAATGTCTTTGGCACGAACATGATTCTCTGTTTCTTTTCCTTGCAACTAATAATGTTTCTCCAGAAATTGCTTCCAAAAAACTCAGAGGCCAGTATTTAGATAAGCAATATCAAAATGCTTCAACGTTAAGCTCTGATAAGTATTTCCTTCTGTTTGTTGTAAGAAAGAAGAAGGTTTTACACAAGCCATGTAGTCTTAACTTTCACCAAGTTAAATAAAGGTTTAGTAAAAGGATTTTGTGCCCTTTTAACCCCCAATAACCAGAGTGCATCCTGTGTGACCATTCATTACATATGAAATGGCTGTAATTTATACCAAATGGGGTAGGTGAATTCAAACAGAAAGATACCATCAGTGATAAAAAGATAACACTTCTCTGTAACAGATGCTTCATTTTATGATGGAAATGGGGAAGCCGAATGCTGCAGGTGCCGGGCTGACACTAGGCCTGTGGAGAATCATTAGAGCCTCCTCAGAGATCGAGGTTTACTCTGTGTTTAATCAGCCACAGTCAGAAGAAATGGCTTCATTTCAGCTTGATGAGAGCCAGATTACAAAAGGAAGATAGATGGCCAATAAGGTTCATCACTATAAGCATATTGTCTTAATTTGAAGAAACAAGCTGGCATTCTGTGCTGAGGAAAAGTGAAGTGCAATATGGCTAGTATCAAAACCTAGTTATTTCAAGTCTCTGTGCTCCCCACAATGAAATATTCTGGCTGTTCTCCCTTTGACTAAAACATTAAAAAAATATTGTGCGCGCTGCAAATGACCACGTTTACTCATGAGATGCCGTTGCTTTGAGTTCCAAAATGCTGAAACCTATCAAAGACATTGTGCTCATCTTAACAGTTCTCCAGCTGCTTATTTATACATAACTTATATTATAAACATAAATATGTTTGTGTGTATACACAAGTGAAAAGCTTTGAATTGGCTATTGATCAAAAAAGGTCTCTGAGCATAAAATGAACACGCACCCCCTAAAAGGGTCGCGGTGTAACCATCTATCATGACTTCCCACGACAGCCATGGGGACAATGAGACGGTCAGCTGGGGCGGGAGGCTTGCCATGATGGGGGATGGGATTTAAATAAAAAAAAGGAACTCAAACCAGGGAACTCATTCACACAAAAGATAAACAAAACTAGAGATCTCTGCTTCCCGAATGAGATACATGATTCATTGCTATTGCTTCGTTTTTCCTTTGTGATGGGGTTTTTTTTCCCTCTTGTACATAGACTGACTTTCTGTCTAAGCTCTCCAGAAGAAAGAGTGCTCCTTGAAGCCAGGGGAGCTTTCAGGATGAGTATGGGAGCCTAACATGATGATGATGGAAACAGTATAATATTTACTGTTTACTTTACAGTAGAATCCAGATGGTTTTATTAAAGTCAGAACCTTTTAGTATCAGGTAATCTACAAATCTCTACTACTGTGATTTTCCAACTCATATTGAATTCTGGATCCATAGGAATTTTCTGTTCTATGGTAATTTAAACAGTTAAACAATAGGTTTACATTTCTAAATTGCCTCTCACAGATCTTTTAAGGGAAGCCCTCTGCCCCAGGACTACACAGATCACTCATGGCTTGAGGTACAAAACTACTGAACAACAGAAATACAGTTAAGGAAAGCCGGGGACTAAATGTACATGGGAAATTTGTAGTAAATGAATCCCTGCCTCAAAAGAACTGATGGGTTAAAACCTTTATCTGGTGAATAATATGGAGTAAAGGCATGATAAAGTCAGAAAAATCAGGCTATAAGTGGGTCTTAAACAGTGTTTTAAAAAAGTCACAGGGAATATTGTACTTGCTTTGATGTGTGCTACAGCCAAGAAGAGTCACTAAGGCAGAAGAAATGGGAAAAAAAAAAGATTATCAGAGGACTGCCCAGTAGCCAGGGCCCGAATAAGCATTTTGAAATCAATAATATGTAGAACAATAGGTGATTTTTTTTTAATTATTATTTTTGCTTTTGTCCTTAAACCTGGAGCACTATTTCTTTTGGTTTTCCTTAAACTCACTTAAACCTAATTTATTTTTTCCAGCTTTCTTTGTTCTAGCTTCACCCAACTTTGCATGTTAAGATGAAAGTGAAACGACTCCCACTGCCTTTACAGGTCTGAAGGGAATTAGGAATTTGACTCATCAAAATTATCTCTCCTCCCACACTTCTTTTCCTGAAACACCGAAGAAACACACTCCTTCGTCCTTCACACATTTTCCTAACGTCTATTTGGACTAAAGAGCTCACCAGCAAGCAGCTGCTTTGAAAGAGCTCAGACTACACCACATCTGTGTTTCTGCAGTACCTGCTACGCTGCGAGCCCAAGACAGCTTGAACTGCCGCCTTATTTTATGGTTGTACTGACACAATCCTGCAGTGAACCATGCGACCCCTGAAGTGTTTAGAAAGGTGCATTTGTGTAAGGGAGACTTTTTTTTTTTTTTTTTCCCTCTGGAGTAAATCAGAGGCTCCTAGATAATCTCACCCAAACACATTATTGACGTGCACCTTTCCCTGCGTTTTTCAGAAGATGATACACCGAAGCATTCACAAAGTGGAGACTTAGGGAGCTTAACAATTGGTAGAAATATTATCATCAGCTATCATGGTAACATTATCCAGCCATTCCCACCCACAGATACACATGCAAGCACACTGGATTTTGGCTTAGAAAGCCCTGCAAATAACGCACTGTAGGTGTGTGGTCCTCAAAGTGTTTAAATGTTCGGGGATGAAGTGAGCAGGAACATCTTGCATGCACCAGCTGAAAGAGGGTTGGGAGAAACAGGGGGTGGATTTCCCTGGACAGATGATAATTCTCTATCCTTCTATGTGCTGCCAAACTACCTCAACTAGTGAGGGGTTTATAAACTATTTTTTTTTTGTCTCCGAAGAGCAGATCTTTCAGTGTTTTTTGGAACACATCAAATGCAGTACAATTAAACAGGAGGAAAAAAAAAAAACCTATTCCCAGGGCCCTTCATTCCCTTCCTTTCCCCTGTCAAGATATTACTTAATTTAAATGCTGCCAAAGTTAATAATGAAAGACAACATTCTCTGGTGTGTCAGAGCTCAGTGCCCAAGCAGAAAATCGTGAGTGGCTTTCTTGCACTCTGCTAAATTTAACCTGGGAAAAAAAAACCACAAAAAACCCCAAAACTAGAGCAAATCCAGGGATACTGTAATTAGCAGGATTTAAAATGGTCTCATCAGGTCACTTTTCTTGGCCCAGAATTGCCCAAGAACTCAATACCTGAACCGAGTATCTGATGTGCCTGTGCCACCACATGGTGCCTACAGTGTAAGGCTGGAAGTGCCACCAAGTCAGTTAAGCCAGGTGTATGTCACCCATGGGTACCCCTGTTTGTAAAAACAGGCTGCCCTGTGACAACATCTTTCCCTTATATAAACGATGGAAAGTAGACAGAGCACAGGCCAGAGACATATACCAAGATTCAGGGTGTTTTGAGGGGGATGGAGGGAAGGGAGTTGGTACTTTTTGAGGACCTGGGAGGGTTTGGGGTGGCAGAGGTGGGTGGAATGAGGGCACCCTCCACATTTTCTCCCTCCTCCACCTTCCCACAAACCTAATACTCTGCTGAGGTGATGAACAGAGAAGATGAGCAGTGTCAGACATCAGTTCATTGCTTTTTTTTTTTTAAAAGGAAACTTTTTTTTCCCCTTTCTAAAAATAATTTGTATGTGAATCAAAGGGGGAAAAGAAACGTAATGCACAAAGATACAGAGCAGCTTATTAATTAGTATGAGGCGCTCTCAGTGCTCCTGTATATATGGAAGGGCTAAAATCGTGAAATGCCAAGGTGACATTGTTGCCACTGCTGGGGCTGTGGAACATCACTGCGATGTGCATACCCACTTTACCTGGGTAACTCACTCCTGGTGTCATTCCAGTTAGGGTTATACAACAACAAATGAAGGTTACACAAAAAGATTTGACATTTTGGCACTGAGCCTGGAGATAAGGATTTGTGGAAGGAGGAATATTCTCCCTCAACCTGTCCGCTATGTACAGGTGACAGTAGGTTTGCCCTCCCTTTTCCCTAGTCCCAGCAAAACTCTATGCTGAAGTCTTCTTGCAGGAGGTACTTCAAGCTTTTGGTGGCTTGCTGGTATAAAAATAATGTCCTCCCCAAGGTGGTCCCAGTTCTTCCTGGTCTCTAACAATGCAATCATAGTCCCTATACCAGACAGCAAAAGTAGCGTGCTGCAAACCACAGTATTCACCTGATAAAGGTCAAGGTCAAAACCTGCCTGGCTGTAGATTGGCATACCTTAATCACACAAGCCTAATGGCCTTTTTCTGTAGCCAATGAAGCAGAACATCATGTGATGTCTATCACTGACTTCCCACGTACCACTCAGCTCAGCCGTGCCTCTAAAGCAGAGCTTGTGCTCCTTGTGATCTGCAGGAAGGTGCTTTAACCACCTCAACCTTGTGTCTCTGATACCAACATGTGGAGCAAGGGGAAGCTGTGGTACCCTGAGCTGTGAGTAGGTGGTGACTGAATCCATCTGAACAAACCCAGGAAGGACCTGCAGCTGTGTTTAAACCCAGTGACTGTTCTGCAGGAGTGTACTGGTTCTGGGAAGGGCTGTTCATTCTCCCCAGCTATGGCTGTAATCTCTGTTCTTTCTCTGTTAGCTCACAGTTTAAAATACAAATAAAAATAAAAGCAGCTGATTGTTAGCTACATGTTTTGGGGATTAAGTAGCTGGTTTTTGTTTTGATGAAAAATCATAGTCTGTACGGTACCAAAAGGTACTAAGACAAAGCAAAAGCCATTACTAATTTTAAATGGTCTCTGAAACTAGTTACTCTCTTAAATACAATTAAATAATGGAAAGCTTCTAGAGAGCTGTGAGTGTGCCTGGATCCATCACCTGAATGCCATGTACCACCTTTCCTGCTGTATATCCTCTCATTTCCTTGCTAGGTAGAGGGAAGAAAAAAGACTGGTAATTTATGACTCCTATTAATACAGTAGGCTGGATGTGTTGACAATATGTCAATAATTATTTCTGGCAAGACCCGAATGGTATAGTATGGGTCTCTGTAGGATGACTCATTTTACCAGAAGACAGATATGTGTGACCTGAGTTTTATGACAGATGTCAAATATATCGAAATGTGGTGTGAGGAAGATCATCTTATTGGCAAAGTAATGAGAAGCCAGTGGGAAGATTAATGTTAAAGCTGAATTGTGTGGTGCCTCCTTCACTCTGTGTTTTTGATAAGTGATGCTGGGGCAGAAGGGAAGGGGTTACCCTCTGCCTTGTGTGGGCCAAAAGTGGGAAGTTTGGAGGAGCAATAATATTAACCAACGTGATACCTTAACCACGGGGAGATCAAAAAATAAACAGACTTTTAGAAGGGGAGGGAGTTGTTGTGGGGGGTTGATAAATGCAGCAGTGCCAGGAGAGCGGTCAGCTAACCAGACAGCATGGCCTAAATCTTTCAAGGTGACTGCTGTCGTGACAACTTAAACGGGTCTTATTTTCAGCAAGTGCTAAGCCTCCCACCTTCTGGAAATCAAGCCCTCGTGTTTCACGCAGGCTGCCACAGAGTGGAGATCAGCTGCCACCTTGGGAAGTGTAGGCTCAGAAAGTCTCTTCTCCTGCAAAGCAGGGAGGATTTCTTTGAAGATTTGGGCTCCTGGTTGTTGGAAAGCAGTTGTCTCTTCCAGGCTCACCCACTGGCGCACCTCTGTGATGTCTTTGGAGCTCTGTGGGCCAACATGGTCCTCAGGTGCCACCGGAGTAGTGGCTGCAAAGGTCTGAACATCACCTCTTACTACTGGTAAGCCCTATCTCCACATCCTTTACCCTTGGCTCCTGTTGATCCCCTAGATAAGGGAGTTCATGTACAGAGAGGTCCAAAGGATTAATTGTCTTTCAGCTCTTTGCTCCTGATGGAAAGAAGGTGAGGAGTAGCCACAGACAGAGAAAGAGAAAGTCTGACTCATGGTGGATGCAGGAAAAACCTCCCTTTGAGCTTGATCACTTCTGGCCATGTTAAACAACTGTTGATGCTCCATGGGGAGTCATCTGTTCCCCAAAACTGCAGTGTTATTCAGTGAGCAAGGTTCTGGGTAAAGCCTGTGTTGGGATGCATGGGTAATTTTTTTTTGTTTGTGCAAGAAGGCCCTTTTTGAGTGACACAGGTCCTTCAAAGTAATAACAAGGTCAAGCTTGGGAAAAAAAGTTATATACTTTGAGTAATTGAGCTGTATTTTTAGCCCTCATTTTGTGATCTGTGTCCCATATATATATATGTGTGTGTGTATGTGTGTGTGTGGCTCATTTCCCTGTTCACTAGAGACGCTTTTGGTACCCAGAGCAGAGGCACATGGACACTTGGTGAACTAAAGGCACCTCTTAACTTTTTTCATCCCAAAAAAGAGTGGCAGAGTTTTTCTTGCCTTATCTTTTTTCTTGGAAAGGTCATGATTATAATTTCACCACAAATAGGACAATTTTCTTTCATTCAGCTCTAATAGTGGCACAAATTTAACTATATTGTGCTAGCAGGCACTGATATATTAATTAAAATATAGTCTAATTATTTACCCTAGTTAGTTCATACAAATCTCAGTAGTGTAATCAGTGGACTCCCTTAAGGATTTTTGCCATATTCAGCAATAAAAACGGTTTCTCTTTTTTACTCTGCTCAGTAATAGAGTTTGGGGTTTTATTTTCAGGTCAGTAGTTCAATGACCACCACGGCCCTGGTCTATGCAGAGGGATTTTTCAGCCTCAACCACACTGACTAGTGCTAATAGGTGGATAAATCTTATTAAAAAAGTTATTGTAGGAACTGCAGCAACGAGGTGAAACAACTCTTCCTAACCCTGAGTTTGAGGAAATTCCTGACCTTGCACTGGTTTCTCTGCGGTACATTTGGTCACACGTAGCCAAAACGGTTTCTGAGAAATGGTGCTCTGATGTTCTTCAGCGTGAACAGATGTGGAACAATGTTTACATGGGGAAAATGTTCAGGCTGTTTCGTAAGGAAGGGAAAGGAATGCCTCCTGGCAAAACGGAGGCATAGTGCTAAGAGAGAGGGATCTGAGCCTTTGTTAAAAGGACAAGAGAAACTGACGACTGGAGCTGCAACACAATTTGGGATGCCCAACTTGTGTATATTTAGGGCTTATTTGTTTCCAGGTGTGTATTTTAAACACAAATGGTATAAAAGTTGCAGATGGTGTTGTTGTAAGGGAAGGAAAAAAACATTCAAAGCAAAGAGGTGAAGAGGAAGGATGAGTAGGATCAAAACTGACCCAACCTGCATCTTGAAGCCCTGGTGATCCCATGAAAACCTTTTCTCCCTCTGGCATACACTCATCAGTGTTCAGTCCTTGTCTCCAGGACAGAGAAAACTGAAAAGAGGGGGGCAAGAGTTCCAAGTTTTTCTCCCCATGTTGGTTTTTTTTTCATTGCCAATCCTGACCTTCTCATCTCTCCTCCATTTTATTCTTCTTAACAAGAAGCTCAAGCAGAACTGAAGAAAAAAACCCCCTGCATCATCTAAGCTTCTGGAAGAGACAGCAATGCAACTCTATATAGCCCATCATGCATGCACTGTAATTAAAAAGTGTGTCCCTCCCCCTGCTGAAGAGAGAGGCTTGATGGCTAAAAATTGGGTTATCAAATACTGAACCCAAGTTGTCCGTTGTCTGCATGAGTAGTGTGGGTAACACCTGTGAACCGAGTTCTCCACAGGAATTCTGGCCCTCCCTAATTATATACTTCCTGCAAGCAACTGCTAAAAAGATCAAACAGGAATTAACACACAGGCTGAAGAATCAGACTTTTCCAGTAAGACAATACAAGACTGTACAAAAACCCTCCTCAAACAGCAAAGTCGTCAGCGTTCCTGGTAGTGCAGCCTGAATTTCTTTGGAAATCAGATACCCTTTAACTACGTTTTCATCATAATATAACCAATATACCTTTTATTACATTTCCTCTCCCTGTTCTACTTCTGGTTTAACCATGTGTGAACCAAGCTAACATGATTAGACACCTTGTTTTTCACCAGTCATTTCTGTTTGCAGTCTTCCATAAAGTGCTTCAAATGAATTTTAATATGTTGATGGTACTTACTGGAGAGATTAATATTCATAATAAATATCCCTTAGAAATAATCTTCAGCAAATCCTTTTGACAGAGGAGTCAGAGCTGCTAACGACAATAACTACTACAAAATGCAATTTGGTCAATTACTTTAATTAAATTTCACTCTGTAATGTCTTCTCATTTATATAGTAAACTAATAGGGGAAGAGTACATCATCCTTATTTGCCTCCACTTAAATGTCCAAAACTGTTTCCTTATGTTTTGTTTTAACATTTGTAGCTCTCACAGCTTCTCAGAACATTTGAGATAATTATGGGTTTTATAAATAAAGCTTATTCTTAACCAAGAAAGGTTGAGACTTTCTTCTGAATGCTCTTTCCTTGAATAAAAACCTTGGCTACACAGATCCTAATCTGATATTTACAGACTAGCTGATTTTGGATGGTGCCAGCATTCCAGTGTAAATGGTAGAAGTGTCTACATTTCATCAAATGCTTTTTTAATTATATTGTTTGAAATTGGAGTAAAAAGGAACACAGCTGCCTAGAGATTTTGGTAACGTACAGGTTATAATGAACTCATGAGAAATAACAGCAGCAGTCTTTTTAATGCACTTCACTGCACTGAACAAGGAATTTTACACTGTGGGCTCCATTCTCAGCTGGAGTAAATTGCCATCTCTCTGATTTCCTCACTGTGAGACAGTCTGAGCTCCTTGCTT
Organism: Heliornis fulica; assembly: GCA_013399135.1. Classification (NCBI taxonomy): domain Eukaryota; kingdom Metazoa; phylum Chordata; class Aves; order Gruiformes; family Heliornithidae; genus Heliornis; species Heliornis fulica. The sequence continues at coordinate 75,861 of VXBZ01006758.1, forward strand.
AAAAAATTTGAGCTCCTATTTTCAGCCATTCATGTAACAGGAGAGGATCTGGCTTGGGTTTGTTATGATGCAATAGTGTGTAAATATTAAGGTCATCTGTTATCTGGAAAAATGCATGAATTAAGTTAAAATCTCTAATTCCCATCCCACCCTGTATCAGTTAAAATCAATAAAGCTTTCATGTCAATAATCCTAATAAAGCATATGGGACTGCAAAGCAGGCATGCATGCCAATTTAGTGACAATTTTAGGGGTGGCATTGCTTTGGGGATCCCTGTGTTTGCTGCAAGCAAAGCTTTGAAAGGGAGAAACAGCTCATTTCTATTAAGGGATAAAAGAAGGAGTGGCAGAGGGGGAAACCCGCCTTCCTCACGAAATGTCTTCGAAGCCACAATTTTATTATTTTTTTTCCCTGTGGTTTTACTGAACTCCTGTAAACTGCAGCAATTTCTTAAGCAGTCTTCCAATGTCTCTGACGATGCCATAAATTTTGTTGGGAAGATGGAGTCCTACAGTGCAATTAACTCCAAAAGTGGTGCAGAGCAACAGCGTGCAGATACCAGGCTGCAGTACTTAGCACTTAACTCTGAAATTCTGATAAGCCCTATCAACTCAGGGTTGTGTTTAATGTTCACTCCTGCTTATATACCGAAGATACAACCTAGCGGTCACAGTGTTAACACTCCCCAATATCTATTACAATTAGTTTTTGATTAAGAGGCCTAGCATGGCTTTTGAAGCCTTTTATGTTGTGTCAAATGGCTAGTGATGGAGTGAGATGCACAGACACCTCCCAGTAACAAAGCATCTTGTAAAAGGTTTCAAGTGAACTATTTTATCATCCTAATGGAAACCAGATGACTCTAACTCCCCCTTTAATTTCAACTATTTACTGAAGAGTCCTTGTTTTGAATTACTTAAAGATTTATTCCAAACCACTATCTCATGCATTAAGAATCACTAATAACAAAGGCATTCAGAGCAGAGCAAAGCTTTTAAAGAATGTGACTATGCCAATGCATTTATTCTTAAGTTTAAACCACATTTTTTAATAGCTTTCACATTTTTATATCTCAGTTTATTTTCTTGGGCTTTTTAAATTATTTTTTTTTTCATCCTTGAAATCCCAAACACATTTTTCTCCAGACGTTTGCAGTCCGTGCTGCAGTGACAGGGACAGCAGGCTGGAGCTTGGGTGAAGCTGAACCCTGGCATGTGCTCCTTCGTCCCATCCTCCAGAGAGTGTCTATTTTGGATCTCCTTGGTGAGTTTAGCAGAGGAAGGATTGCCAATTGAGGGCCTAAGGGGGAAATCTTGTCCACCACGCACAGCTTCGTTATTTCCGCTGAGCAGTAAAATTTTCAGAGGACAAAAGTGTCATTTCACGTTAGCTGTCGTGGCCTGATGGCTGGAGTCACCCCAGCTCAGCAGCTCTCCCATGGGAAAACAGGAGGACCCGAGGGGAATCCACTCCCTCTGCCCTTGCCCACTATCTCTTTCAGGCTCATCCCTTCCTCCCAGCCACATCACTCTCTGCACTGCTGCAGAAGGAACCCTGAAATAACCGGGATTAACTGGATTAGCAGTGCAAAGCGAGTCTCCTTGCTCTGCTGCTACAGTATCTGCTGCCTGGGGTGCAGACCTCCCCATTTCCATGGAGCCTCCCAGAGACACAGAAATTGCTCTTAATGAGCACGACCATGAACTGGTTTTCATCCCCAAATGTGACACTGTTATTTACATCTGTCAGTATTTTACTGAGCTCTCCCTCTCCCTGTGGACACTACCTTCTAAGATGTTTCAAGCAACACAGCTGCAATATTCCTTTGCCAAAATTCCCTTTCGACTCAGATTGTAAAGTTGAGTATATATTTTAGTGGCATTAAAATGACTAAAGAATGGCATCGTTAATTAAATATAGATTTTTTTTTTAAGGTAAATTTATGAGAAAAAGATACATGTTAAGGAAGAAGATGGTGAAGAAATACAGCTGTCCAAGAATGAGAACGGGTTGTATAATAAAGTGTAGCCATTAAATGTCTTGAGAAAACCATAACTGTATTGAATAAAGAATTTGGAAAAATAGAAGAGAGTTTATTTCAAAGAAATATTAAGTAGACTTTTGTTGTGACAGGCACCTTTTGCAACCATGAATCTTCTGAACCACAGAAACAGGCAGTTAACAAATCACCCGCTCCAAGTGGAGAGCTCTTCATCCTTCACAAAAGTTTCTACTGTGTGAGTATTTTCAAAATCTAGATCCAACAGATGCTCTTAGAACCTGCTGTGCTTATGTTGGTCTCTGGACAGATCTAAAGTTTGTGAGATGAGGGGAGGGAGGGGATGAAGTGAATTAGCTGGGATTCAATCTCAGGTCGTATCAAGCAAGATACCAAAACACGAGGCATATTTGCTGTATAGTGGTCTGCATCTTAAAAATGTTAAGGACAAGGATGTATCTATAGCTTGTCTCTTCTTATTCTACAGTAACAACAAATATTTTTTTTGCAGTGATGGATAAAACAGGTGTTAATTAACAGCTCACTATCATTAACTAGCCTTCAATATCATGAAGTTATCATGGTAGGTCTGCTTCAACAAACAGGGAACAGAAACTGCAAAATAAAATGGTCATATGTTCACGAGCTGATAGAAATGTTAATTCTCAGTTCTTTAGTCTAGTTATTTGGCTGATTTGCATTGTAAGCCTGAGACTTCCTATAAACTATATACACACATAAATACTTCTGTGTTTGTAAAATCCATATGCTGGCACACAGAGATGGTGACTTCTGCATGTCATTAAGAAAACTTTAATAAATTACAATTTAGTAAAAGGCATAAATTCTCTTCTGCCAGTGTAGCATGAATTTTGTGTTATAGAAGACTCCTGGCTCAAGTCCATCATTAGAAACCCTTTCTGTTGCACCATGAAATATTCCATCTACTTTTTTTTGGCTTCCCTAATACATCCTCTCTCCTATTTCTCTGCTCTCTGACCATACCTCCTAGGTGATATTAGATATTTCTACAATTGTACTCAATGTACACATAGCACTTTTTTATTTAATATGCAAAACAAGTGTTTTTTAAAAAATGGAAAAGTGTAATATTTATCTGTAAAAAATATTTCTCTACATTTTCCTATAGCATAGAGTGCCACAATGATTGCTGTAGAAGTATTTGGAAATTCCACTTGAAGCTTGCATTATGAAAGCATGCCAGGAGAGATGCAATTAGTCTCAGATCCGGCTGCCTTTATTTCCCTGAATGACCAGGGACCTATTTACAGTCAAGTCAACTAGGACTAACTGTGGACCTCAGAATGAGGCTTGGCTTCATGGTGATTTTGATATAGGTCTGGAGCAAACAGATAGGACTGTACAGGAAAGCTGCTGCTGAGCTGACTAACCAAAAGGAACTGAGAAAAAAGAAATCTCACTTTTTAGGACACGGAAGAGAAATTCCGAGACTTTATATTTTAGAAAAAGGTGGTAAAACTTTTACTGTTGGCAATTTAAAGTATATTTTTCTTTGAATCAATAGGCAGCTTTGATGAGCATTGATGGAAAGCTAAATCTAAATTTTCATACATTTTAATATCTCTCCAGTAATAAACAAAGGGAGGAGCTATCTTTTTTTTTTCTTTCTTTCTTTCCTAAAGTCAGTTATATTTGGGGATTAAATCAATTCCTTAAATATTTTATATTCTACAGAGTTGTCAACAAGACAGCATCAGTCTGAGAATCAATTGCAGAATGAACAGCTGTGCAATACTTTTTTCAGTGATTCAAATAACTTTACTCTCCATGAATTAAAAAAAGAATTTGTTCATAAGTTGAAAGAGAAAAAAAAAGAATGAGAAATGAATGTCTTTAAATTGGGCTCCTCTAGGTTTATTTTTTAGATGTTTTTTAAATATTGGTCCTTGCCCTTTCTAAAGTTATTTCTATTAGCTATTTTTCTAAGCTTGCTGTAAACTGCCAGTTTTCCTCTTTGTTAATTATTAATATGACCTGTTTATGTACCAGTTATCCAGCTAACCATTAATGTGTGTTTACTCATTGATGACCTTTGCAACTACATGCCAGGCTCTTGGCCAGTAAATGTCAACATTTTTAATAACCTAAAAATACTCTTTGTATCTTAAGATTATCTACCTAAAATTTTTTGATGTGAAAAACAAAAACTAAATACAACTTATAATTCACAGACATTTGTACATGGCTATTTCAGCCAAATGGCACAGTGAAAGTAAAAGTAGGAAAAAAATTAATTTTGCTGATATTCTCTGTTTCTGGTTTTGTTTTAAAATACATTACAACAGGAAAAATTTAGGTCCATCATGCAGACATAGTAAAATGCTTTTAAAAAGAGTTACTGTAGGTAAATATAGGTTGTTCTTTTTTTTTTTTCCCTTCAGATTTTCAGTATTAACCTGAGCACAAATAATATACCTCTTCCTTACATTCTACTAATGGCTAAAGGCTATGCTGGAGACACAACTGGATTAAAGCTGAAAGTGGTGACACTAATTTTTACTCATGATTACAAACTCTGTGTATATTTTTGCTCACTAAACGTGCCTAATTTAAAAAGACAGGCAATAGCCCAGGATGAAAAAGTATTTGAGGGCACTTCCCACTGAAATTGATGTGTAGGATGGCCTCATCCAATCTGCTACAGAGATGAGTGAAAAAGGCAGGTTTCTACTTCCTTGGTCCACTAATATTCTTTCCTAAGAAAAGCCTTGAAATATTGACTTTGTAATTACAATTTTCAGGTATGAAATTGGCTTTCTATTGAAATATTTTCAAATATTAGCATCATCCCAGCCATAAGTATAGTGATGGCATTTACAGGGATTGCATCTTTGATATATACGTAGCTATACGGTCACATTTTCTCATTCATTGGAGTTCTAACTTCAGTAAAAATCAGTTGCTTTTTTTTTCCTTTTTTTTTTCTTTTAGTTACAGCCTTGAACACTTGCTGTGACTGTCACTTCATGTTGAATTTATCACACAGAATGTAAGTTGTAAGGCTGAAGAGCAATCTGTCATAAGCCATTGTATCAATAATTTCTGAAGGGGTTGGTTTTGTCCTGGGTGGGAGGTTAGCTTTCTAGATTTTTACCCTCAGTTGCATAGATCATTTAGGCTCAGTAGAATTGTTTCAAAGGGGTTTGTCTGTGCTGTAACACATTTACTTAAACACTGTGCCTCTGTACAGAATGGTTATACAGTACTTCAAGCATATAAATGCCTTTCAGGTTTTCTGTACTGAATGATAACTCACCTTGTCTTTCTCGGTGAGGTAGGTAATAAATAGAAATCTGGACTGTAACCGAGACATTCTGACTTAGTTAGATCTTCTGGTGTCCTGAAAAAGACAAGTAGACTCAATTACCATGCTTGCAACTACATAAAGATTGTCAAATTAAATCCAAAAACCTATGTTTAAATAACGGTATGACAAAACCCGAGAAAAGGCAAGAATATCAAGCTCTTCTGACATTTTGACCTGAAGTTGCAGCACTGTAGAAACAAAGAAAAATACTCTTTAAAACGTGCATTATTTTCTTGAAAGACTGAGAGGCAGGACTTGGTCAAATCCATCTTAGCCTGGAGATGTGGACAAGCACTGTTGCAGCCATTAATCCACGCTGTGCTCTTGCTTTTTATTGAGACAATCTCATGGTTCATTTGATAAACATGTAAATATATGACTAAAAGTGGAAAAAAAAAATGATATATGCTACACTTTCTTGGGAGTCTTTCAACCAGCACCTTAATTAAGCCGCCAAAAGCCTTGTGAGTTGGATAAGTGTTATACTGAATTAGCGTCACCCACCGCTGATATGGATCTATCCCAAAGTTCAAGCACAACAGCTGTCTAATGGTGTATAGTGACACTACACACCAGGGTAGAAACCGAAGAAGCATACCACATCCGATTGAAACGGCAGGGAGACCTGCGAGAGAATTTAATTATTTCTGTTGGAACTTCTTCAGAACATTGGCTTGGCACCCCAGTCTTGCAAAGCCTGCCATGGAAACCTTAATGAGCTGCAGTTGTAGAGGGGAGGCTTTCTTTTAGATATCATTGAAAGACAACAGCTCAGCACACCTCAGCATCGGGAGAGAAAATGAATTCAGTGCTGACTCAGAGGACGGTACATAAACTAGAATCGTCAGCACCATTCTTTGCAGTAACTAGGTCTTTCTTGGAGGTCTCTTACCTAAGACTGACCTAGCTTGACACATCTTAGCCTGTGAGACAAGGGACAAGGCTCAAATGTAATATTCCTGCGGGAAGCGGTGTTTTGTGATCATCTACTTTTATGTGTGAAGCAATGACATATTTATTCAGGCCTTTTGCTCCCCCTT
>VXBZ01006758.1:82256-108331 GCA_013399135.1 Heliornis fulica
CTCCCCCCCCCCCCCCCCCCCCCCCCAAGATGCTTATTATTTGTAGGGAGCTGTTTAATTTTTCCAGATAAATATGTATTTGGAGCCTTTCCAAGCTTTATAATATGCTCTATAGATCAGAGCAGCTCAATTTAAAATTGTTTTTTAAAAACACAAATTATAATTCGATAGACTGGAGCAGCTCTATTGGTTTCATAGATAGCTGGGCATTTATTTTCCACTATAAAGATCATAATATTTACCCAATGGACCAGAACAGCTCCTTCTTAGCCTTTACTCTCTCTATTATGCCACAATTATTTAAATACAGATTCTGCTTGCATTACCTATTTTGTACCCAAGTAGATGGGCATCACTTGGGTGAGCAAGTAAAAGGTGCAGGTGTTGTCTCATACAACCCATCATCTTCTTAAACACTGTTTAAAGATCTAGATATAATAGGAAGAGATTAAAAACTGATATCTTCTGTGACTATTTTTATTTATAGTGTATCATTCAGTTCTCCATCTAGTTCAGTGAGAGAGTGGGCTAGTCAGCCATGTGTCCTGTGCATTGCAGGTGAGAGATATTTTAAATGCCTGTATACTGACAAGGTGAGTGGTTAGGGCATGATTTTGTTATCTATGTATATATGTGTGTGTGTGTATATGAAAGCACAACAATAATTTCCATGATTATTACTTTATTTTTATATGACCTCAGAAGGCAAGAACAGAAATCCACATTGAGAGGATATGCACTGTCCTATTATATATTTTTGGAGAGCCAACACAGTGCTTGATACCATACGGACAGCAGATATATGTTCAGAAGCACTTCCTAGTGGTATAGCAGAGCTGTTACTGATGCAGTAGTTTCCTCATGTAATGCTATCTAAGACTTCCAAAAACCTGGGGATTGATCTGCCCACTGAGAAAAATTAGCAATTATCATTGTCATCACTGGGCATCGCCTTGGATTTCCCTGTGCTAAACAATAGCAATTTAATACAGTTTACATGTTCTTTTGTATCACTTAATTTATAATCTCTATTCCCAGATTTAAAGAAACATTTTATTTCCGTCATATTCCCTTATTTCTGAATAGAACTTACTCCTTCTTGAATTTATTTTAATATTTTTGTTTTATAATAAATGACTACAGAGAGCCAAGTGTAACCATTATGGAAGTAAGGGCAATACATATCCAACCCACTTTAACTTGTGGTGAAAGATATTTTTAAGGGAAGCTTATTCCCTTCTCTAATTTATTTTACTAGATGTTGTGTCTCAGCCTGTATGTTCTCACAGTTGGAAAGGTGAAGACCATATTTGGTGTCCATGGTTTCCTTCATTTAAGAGGTTAACCAAAGATATTGCATGGTGTGATTGCATTTTTCACCTACATGCGGTGATGGTTGAACTTCAGGATGGCTAAACTGTTGAATTTCTTGGTTTTCACATTGTATGTCTCATCCAGCTCTGTGGCCCTCTCTCAGCCCCTTTCTTCAAAAAAATGCCCTGTCAGCAAGACCACACTCCTCTGTCATGTTCTGCTCATGCCTTCCCCATATTCAGCTGGTTCAGTTCCAGCTCCACTACAGGCCTCCAAAAACACAAAATATTTTCTTTCTTCCAGAAAGCTCATTCTGATTTATATCCCAGATGAGCAACTCAAAATCTTATGAACAGTCAAACATAGTTTGGGTTTTGAAGTTATACTGAGTTATAAGAACTGAAATTTTCTGAGGTTCAGGGACTGTCTGGTGTGGTGTTTGAGTCAAAAGTATTCTCTGAACAAAACTACTTAAGAAGAAGTTTTTCCTGATTGAAAAAGGAAGGTATGAATGTCATGCTTGAGTTGCAATGATGTCTCATTTTACTCCAGATAGTTACAATACTGGTTACATGGTCAATGCATGGTCAGCCCAGTTGCAGGCTGCTGATAAAAGGCAGCTCTGGCCTTAGCTACACTGTCTTCCAATCTAATTTGCATTTACACCAGTTATCAAGCCAGATTAACCTGTCTGAGAGCTACTGTCTTCTTTATCCCCCAATAAAGTTGGTTTCCATGTGGTTCAGTGAGCTGACCCTGCTATTCATACAATTGCCAGCACTGATACAATGAGGACTTCACCGACATGCGGCCCACAGTGAAGATGAAGATGAGATTGGCAACAGCAGCCTGGGCACCAGCAAAAAGCCTCCATATGGGCTCAGTTTTGGCCAGAACAGCTCTACAGTCATGGAAGTTAGGCCTATCCATTTATGTCTGTCTAAACAGGGTCATTGCAGGGTCTGTTGGAGGGATCTAATTAGAGGTCTGTTTTTTTCTTTAAAAGTCCTTGCCTAGTATTTCCCTTACTTTTCCAAACACCCTGAAGTAGACAATACATCACAATGAGGTCAAAGCAGAGGAAAGGGGGGAAAAAAATGAATCTCAGCAGCCCCAGAAAAATGACAGTTTTCATTTATTATCTAGAAGTCATGTGAGTTTTAAAGTCACCAATCATCATCAAGAGAAGAATGGAACTAGATGCTTGACAAGGAAGATGCTGTCTGCGGCAGCATAATATTCAATTTACTACCAAGGCTAGTGACTTCTGAAGCAATAGGAGAATAAGTGAAATAATTGATTTCTTACCTCAAAGGTAATACAGCATCAGGATTACACTAGCTGTGTTCAGTTGTCTTATTTTTAAACAACCTTCCTGATTCTACTGTAGTCCTTGAAAAAACAAAAGTTCTTAAGGCTGTCTTGGAGCTGTACCATGAAAAAAGATCTTAGTGTATCAAGAGTGCAAAGAAAAACCTAAAATATGTGTGTACCAAAACCCAGGTTATGCTGCCTGCCTGAGATTGCAAACAGCCTGCAACAAAATCTAAACTGCCTCTGAGGCATTAATTATATTCTGTCCCCAAACCAGCACATTCTTGTTGAAGTTTTGGGTGGGAGTCCTTGCAGAATGAGCTGAGGGCATCGTATTTCCTTAACATGACCCTGCCCCGTTCCAATGCCTATATATTGTCTATTTAGGGAAACATTCCACTGTCCTTGCTCATGCTGAGCAGTCCTGTAGATATAAATCATTCTGCTGTAGAAGCAGCACAATTCAGTGTGACTAACAGACCCTTCTGTGCTGATGAACATTAAAGGATGTGGCATCGTACATGCCCGTAGAGCTGAAATTGGTGGGACTGCTCATGGAGTAAAGGGCTACTCTCTGTGAGTAAATGCAGCAATGCATCACGTATGGATAAGGAAATTATTTGGGCTAGGGATCTGTAGAATTATAAAAAAAAAACACTTTACTGAGCTGGATGGTTTAATTAAGTCTTAACTTACATGTTTATGTCAATAATAACACTTCACAGTGGGAAAGAGCTGTAAAAATAGGAAGCAAAAAAAAAACCAAGAGAGGTGCAGGAGTGTAATTTTACAATGTGGGACTCTGTCGAGGTAATTGTCAAACACAGTCATTAAGGGGTAGTTTTTAGTGCTCAGCAAGTGGTTAAATTCAACAAACTTAAATATTTTCCAAAACAATTTATATTTATTAATGGCTACTACAAAATCCATTTACCTATAATCAAGTAAAACTTGAAGGTCTTGGCTTTCTTAAGTGCCGAGAGTCAACAACATTAAAGTAAATAGTGGGGGACATTCCAAGATAGTATTAACACAATTGATTTATTGATGATTGCACAATGGGAGGTTATCTTTTGTTAATTGACTCTGTAAATAAGCTCATAGGCGTCTCAAGCAAAGAAAAAAAATCTATTGCTACTAGAAAGTCTGCAGGGTGAGGTAGCTACACCACTTCATAAAGGGTCTGCTCTGCTTTAAGACTTCTTGTGGCTGGATAATGGCTGAGAGATGTTTCTAACAAGAAATCCCAGCAGGTGCTCATGCATATGTGGTAAGTGACATTCAAAATGGACTATAACTTGGACTGTCCTGTATGTGAAATAATTCACTTTGGATTTCACAGAAAAAGACAAGGATAGAAATAGGAGGGACCATCCTGGAGCACACAGGTACATTTACAAATCACATGGTGTCCATACAGCAGCCAGATCTGACCTTGTACTATTTGATCTGTCCAGATGATAGCTGTAAAGTTTACTTCTTCACTCTGAATTACCTCTAACACCTCAGACCTAAGGCCAAGTCATTGCTGGTTCATCCACGCTATGCTGCTGGATATCTCCACATGAAACATTTCGTAGGTGCTTCAAACTTATTATTGCTTCCCTTTGGACTTCTTCCTGTTCTCTTCTGATTTGGGGAGGGCATTGCCCAAGTTGGTTAACATTCACACCATGTCCTTTTCTTGTTATTACTTGCTTTGGCACATTTATGATGAATAGCAGGGACACTGCTTACCCAGTGTCTATGGACTGTCTTTGTGAATTTCTAGACCCCCTGCCTAAATAGACCAGTGGAGACAATTTGGTAGCCTACTTTTTCCCACTTTGGTTTCCATTTTACCCTCCACACTATTTATTTCTCTCTTTTTGACCCCTCTATGTTCTTGTTCCCTCTGCTAATCTCATTCTCATCCCCCTCTGACCCTGTCTTGACATCAGAAAAGAGCCATGATCAGTCTGAATATTCTACTTCACTTGGTAGAAGATCCAAGAGGGAAAGTCCTTTGCTCCCAAGTTAACACCCCTGATCTGTGAGCAAACATAATATCTACTTTTGGCTGACAACACCAGATAGATGGGTGGAACAGGAGTACTGTGGCCAAAAGCTACTGTGCAGGGACAGCCCAGTAGAGTAGTTTTATTCCTGATCTATAAAACGTCAGAAGCTTTCAAAGAAATTGGCTGCTTCTAGTCGGTGACCCTTATGTAACACCTGCACTGAGTCATGCTCCTTTCCCTGTCAGATCAACAACCTCAATATACAAAAACCAAACAACCTGTGCCACTTCTCTAGGAGAGCACCCAGGCTGTGGGAACAAAGGCTCTGCTGTCTCCTAATCTCAATTACAATTAAGACATCAGATTAATAGGGTCTTTAAATGCTTTGAGGATGCAGGTGGAATGCTCTCTGTTTGCATTACTATAAAGCCTATCAGTACCCTAAGCATTAAAGGGCACAGGGGAGCCTAAAGTATCAGGGTTGCAAACAAGACCAAGCATGAAGTCCTGAACTAAAAAAAAAAAGGGATTAAAAATATACCACATGACATTTCTTGTTCGTCTAGCTTCTGAAACTTCTGTTAGACGTCACTGAAGCCTCAAGTTTACCTCTGAGAGGACAGGGAATTCCCTTACCTCGTAGATGTAGTTTCCTTTTTTATCTCCTTCCCCTTGTTTCTCGACACAAAAATGCCTTCAGTGGTTCACTTAATGACTGTAATGCCCTTGGTTAATAGGATTTTACTGCAATTCCTATCCCTTAGCTTGGCATTGGAGCCTGGTGTGCATTTAGTGTTAGCTGTTTATTTTAAAGTGTTGTCTGCCTGGAAACATTCTCCCAATATTCTGAGTAGTAATCCTTGGAATTACCCTGGATCAAGCAGAAGTGAAGATCTCGTCTAGAGGACTCAGATTTCTCTGCTGGGATCACAGTTCATGCAAAGATTAAAGGCCATATCCACAAAGATATTTAGGCTCTTCAGGAGGAGTGAGGTGCCTGAATACCTTTCGTGGGACCGGCCTGAACTGCATTTTGCACCCCTGCCTGACAGCCATGAGGCAGAGACCCAAAACTGATGGGAAACGCCTGCTGATTTCCCTTAAAACAGTTGCTGGGTTTTTTGTGGATTTTTTCAATAAAGTTTTTTTTTCTGGGAAGAAGCCCTGACTGAAGGGAATCCTTTCTGGATCCTTTAGTTGGGAGAGGATAGTGAAAGTAACTTTTTTGTCTTTTTTTCTTTTTTACAGTTCACAAGATGAATTTCATATTTTTCTTTTTCAATCGTCAGATCTGTCGTGACCCCTCCTTTGCACTTTGTGACACCAAAGTGCTTCTCCATTCTTCATTCCATTGCTTTGGGATCTATAAAAAGAGTGACAGTGTTGAGGGATTTCTGAACAGACTGTTTCATTCCTGTCACTGTCCCGGGAGGATTAGACTTGCGGAAGCTTAGAGTTAGGCTCATACTTCCCTCTATCCAAATGCCTGGCTGAGAGATAACGGTCTTTGTTTAGGAGGCTTTAATATTCCTAAGGCAGTACTTGGGATGATGTGTTTTCCCACTGCTTGTCTCTGTCATATTTGGTACTCTTTTCCTCACATGAATTCAGTAATCCAAGCCATTCTCTGGAAGCATCAGCGACTCCCATTTACGTCTTTGCCACCTTTTCTAAGAATGTGCTCATTTCATTGATCCCATGTTTCAATGCAGCAGTTGTCCCTGCCATTATCCTTGACCTAATCATAGCATTTAGGGATCTGCGTGTCTCATGGTCACAGATGAGCACATGGACAGAAACTGCCTTACAGACCTACCCATATAGCTCGCTTTAGATTCATGAGAATGGCGTGCGAAATTCCTATTAGGTCCAGTTTCTTCTGAGCTGCGAGGGCCAAGATAGTTGTACTTCATAATCTGCTGGAATGCTTCTTTGCTGGCTTGACACAGCCAGTCCTGCAGAGGGAAGAGGAGGGGGAGAGGATGTGCTCCAGCCCTAAGATCAGATGTCAGGCACAGGTGCTGGCAGCGGAGCAGTGCTGCAGCCCCCCGGTATGAAATCGCAAGCTGGGCTCGTTCTACAGACCTTCATGAAAACAGCCCGAGATTGTGTATCATGAGTTATGATGGTGATATAAAACTGAAAGCCTGACTGCATCTGTTAGTTAAAAATTGCTCTGAGAGCCCGTGAGGCTGCTAGCTCAGTGTTTTAGCTAAATCTCAAACAGGGTGGCTGCACTTTACCTTCCTAATTAAACTCCCTCTTAGTTTTTGTTGCATATGTTAATTTTACTTCCCCTTTCTCTTACAGTCAGACATGGATTAGAGCTATTGATGGAGAAAATATTCGCTGTGTAAACTTCAGAAATGGATTTGTGTCTTGCCTTCTTCCCCAAATGCTGTAATGTCCTTCGACATGGAGCTGACACTTTCTGTCCCAGGGGCCACATGTCTTGGAAAGAAAAAAGATCTCCTCTTACAGAGGGCAAAGTTTTAGTTGACTGGAGACATGTTGAGACAAGGTTGTAATTTTTTGCCAATATTTTTGCCAAGAACACATGTAAATACTGGTACCAGACATCTGATTTTGCACTTTGCAAGTGAGGAAGCATCTTTGTAAGCAGATACAGAGCATGTACAATCTTTTACACCTCAATTTTGATAGTATGTACTGTTTTTTTCTCAGGGTCTGACTGGTCATAGATGTCCTGTGTGTTATTTTCTCATTTTGTATCACAAGTGAAGTACCTGATCCTGTTCCTGTGCAAATGAATGTCAGATATCTTCTTGGCTTCCTTAAGGCACTGTCAAATCTAAACAAGGAAGAGTTAGAATGGTGCTGGGATGAGACACTCCTAAAAGCCTCTTAAGTGATCCAGGAAGGAGCATCCATAAGTGCTCCTCTAAGACACTAATGAGTCACTCCTTAATCACAAACTGCCTATGCAGAGCACTACCCTCCTGACACAGGATCAAACTTCATCTCTGCAGATCTTCAAAATAAGTCCTCTAGACTTTCTTTCTTTTACAGGAGACAGCTGACCTCAGCAACCTTGCTCCTCTCCAAACTGGGTCATTGCATCACGAGTTCATCCTATAGATGTGAGGGGATATACTATTCCTTTCACTTCCATCTTAAAACTTGGTCTTAACCTTGGTGCAGGCTGCCCAGGAGGTTGACAGGATTGTCCTGTCCCTCTTCCAACAACACTCGTGTAATGGCTGCACTGATCCTTTCCCATAGGTTGCACATCACTTTTTTGAGGTGTATGAAGCACTGTGGATCATTTTGAGATAAAGGGTACTATATGAATGGAAGTTATTACTAAATCAATAAACACTAACAGAGTTAGGTCTTTGCATTTAGATAAGTGAGTTTTCACCTTGGTTGCCATATGTGCAACAGGGCATTATTTTTCTCTTTCCTTTATGCTCTTGATGGCTGAACATGCCACCAAAAATGATTCTTGTGGAAATTTCTATGTTGGCCAAGTGTTTTCAGCACAGAAGGGGTCTTGCAGAGTTGAAAAGGGAAACTTGCCTTCCTAATAAGTCATAGCTGTTGTGGCTACTATGTAAATCTCTTTATCCAATCAATCAGACATGAAATAAAATAGACTGACCTGATGCTTGGCTAGCATGTAAATTCTGAGTCACATGAGGCCTGGGGAGTTACAGTGCAGAAGAAGGAGCTTTCATTCCCCATTTGTAAGATGATATCTGCTGGGCTCATTAAGAGAAAATATTTTGGGGCCTGTGTCTTACAAGGTAAACTTGCTCTATTGTGCAGAAGAACATTCACTGAAATAGCTAACATGGATCATCTGATGACATTAGCTTTGTAAGTAATTTCCATGATGTCAAGGGTACACTGGAGATTAAAGGGGGATTAAGGCCTACTTGCACAGTCAAAGCATCACAGTAAATTGACTTGACTTGGCAGGCTGCACCTAAAGTTGGCAAGTTTTCACTAACTAATCATATAAAATCCAGGTTTGTGGTGTTAGTTAGACTACACTTTCACAGAGGCCAGGAAACGTTAAGCTTTCAAGGTGGGAGGTTTTAGGAGCTCAAGGAGGAAAAGGGAGGAGAGACTGTCAAGGAGACTTCTGCAATGTCAAGGTGTCAAGAGGTGCTGAATAAAATAATGACCTGGTTTTACTGGAGAAGGCTCTGCCTTTCAGGAGCAACCTGGTTGGATTTCTACCCAAAGGGCTTTTCCTCCAGCAAAGTTTATTTTTTTCCCTACCTCTCACTGTCACAAAATGCAGTCTCCTCTTAAAGGATCAGACCCCGCACAGGAACTTCACTGAATAAAGATGAGTTTATATTTTAAAAAGGAAACAGCTGGATTGCAAAAGCAAGGGAGGTAGGCAGCTCTTGTTTCATTAGCTCAGGGAAACTCAGGGCCCCAGAGGAGAACAACTGGGAGAGCAGCCATGACACAGAAAAAAAAAAAAAAAGGAAACAGAAGATCATAAAGAACTAATAATGAAAAATGGAAAGTGAGAAAGAGCCAAGAAAAACAGGCAATAAGTAGATTTTTTTTCAAAAATATGGATTTTGGGGCGATGAACCATAAATGTAAAGTGACCAGGCAGGAAAAGAGTGGGGCAAAAACCTATAGGTTTTCTGGAAAGAAAATAAATAATTCTGGAATTTCTCAGGAACTTGATGAACAACTGGGAGCATCTCATGGCTGATGTCTAGATCTCCAAACTAGTGGCCACTTCAATATGAAAATAAAGAGAAGCACTTTGTATAATTGCTCAGCAATTTGTTTGCTGCTTCCGCTGGAAAAAACAGTAATTTTGGCTGGACAAGAGAGTCCAGGCTCCATCCATGCTGATGAATTAGGGTCCTCTAAGAGCAGCTTATAAAAAATGTATCTCATGATTGTTTGGAAGGATCCAGTCAACTGTTTATCTGTGCAGTAATCACTGGATGATGAGTTGGAGGTAACCTGGGTGTGGGACTGTGCATAGTGGGAGTCTCTGAATAGTTTCAGATGAAGGAAGAGTAGAAATCGAAGGAAGAGGGGTCTAGGAAGAAAAACAGATACTAGTCTGTCCTTCGTCTTGAAATCTGTTCTTTGTGATAAAATATATAAACATGGCCAAGACTTCATAGTTCAAGACAGAACAGATTTTTTTTCAGCTGCCCTTCAATTTGATCCATAATAATCCTGCAGCTTTATATGGTTTACAGACGACACTTTGCCCAGCAGAAATGGTGCTATTCTTTAAATTGTGCTGTGCTCATTAGGATTTAATAGGAGCAGTTGTTTAAGGGGTGGGTGGGGGCGGGAGGGGGAATGCACTTGGTGATGCATAGTGGAATGTACATTAATCTTGTTAATGACAACACAGTTAATGACTGGCAAAACATTACTTTTGAATTAACCTTTCTCTTGTGCAGGCTATACTTGAGAAACAGAGCCAGGACACTGAAGATACAAGGAAAGTGCATGAAGACAGGGATACAGGATTTCCTATGATTTTATGTTGTTCTTAATTAGGAAGCATATTGGCAGCAAATGCTAACATGTGTTGGGATGTTTAGCTGTAGCCAAATAAATGTTTTCTATTACAACTCTGAATTCTTTGCCTAGCCAGAGCCCATGCTGTTCTGTTCATGTCTTACAAAATCCCTTTATAAGTCATTTTGGGGGCCAATTTTCTGTTGGCTTATACAGCAGAGTTACTTTGAACATATGCACTCAGACTCCAGAAGGGTCGTTGTCCTCATCCTCACTTTTTTTTTTTTTTTTTAAATTCTAATTTTTGGTTTTGAGTGATAAATGGGGAAGCCCTTTTTCTGAAATGCTTCTGCAACCCAACTAAACAATAGCCTATACTGAACATACTTAAAGCAAAAGGCAGGGAATGCATATAACTGGTTTTCTGCAGTCCCATGTTCACATATAGGCTGAATGAATAATCCATAATGAATCATTTATCTGACATTTAATCTCTTTCTCCTGTTTTTGAATGGTCTGCAAATACTCTGCTGCTGTTGTGTTTTGTTCTGTTTGTCATTTCAAATTATTAGTGAAATAATTTCTGATCTGACTTGTAGGTTATTTGAGAACAGTTTGCTGTGAGTATTCACAATTTATAACTACTGTTACTTCAGTGATGTGAACACGTAACTAGAGTCTGACCTGAGTAGTGCAAGTCTCTTCTTGTTCAAATGGAATTTCAGGGTTTCCCCTTTGCAAATATCCTGCTACAAGTACTTTAATTATTATGTGCCTTTATTTTCTTGATGGTCTAGCCACCTCTATGTAGGAAATGCAACTGATGTCTCCCACTTCTGTGTTTGAGCCTTGTATAGTCAACTTATTCTAGTAGAGGTTGAAGCTTTCTGAAACTGGTTATCAGACAGTATGGACCCCATGTATCATCATAAAGGGTAGGTCCTGCTTGCACAGACCAAGTAGAGCTGCTGTCACAGAGAGCATATTTAAATGAGAAGGGAATTTACCAGTCTTCTGAGTTGCTGCATTCTCCTTCTCCAGTCCCAGTGCTTGCTCTGGTGGAGTCTGACATGGGGTTATTGGATGCTTATGTAAGCAGGGGCCTTGTTCCCTCCTGTGAGGAGTGGAAGATCAGTCCATAGATGCAGAAAGACTCGGTTGATTCATCTTGAAGAACCAAAGGGTCAGAATGGAACATGCCAACATTGGTTTACGTCCATTTAATAAGATTTTTACATTTTTCTGTTCCAAACTGCTAAATTGTAAAGGTGAGGAAGATAAGACATACATCTTGTGAAGAGCCCCATGTGTCACTATTGAGGCACTCATCCTAATAAAGCCTTCAGCACTAAGGCGGAAGAGGAAGATGGAAGAGAACACCCTTGTGATAAAGACCCTGTCTGGATTCAAGACATCCCTCATCCTTTCTGAAATAACAGAAACACTCACGAACGCTGGAGAGACTCAACAGAGAAAAGCAGAGCTGCAGATGCAGCACGTGGGAATAGCTACCGGAGGACATAAATAAGTTAAATGGTTAAAGGTAATTCTGGTTAATAGGAAAAATATAGCAACTAGTCACTAAGATTGTCCACGAGTCTGGACAAGCCTCTTCTCTCTGCTTCAATATTTGGTAGCAAACAAGTTGCTGGTGGTAAATGTGCAATATTTTGATTTGTGAGACAGTAAAAGTTGTTTTCATAGATTTCTGTGAGTGATTTTTAAGTTTATGGGCATGAATTCATACTCTGCACTGACAAAGATTTTTTTCCTCAGATCATTGTGCAAATAATTCAAGCTAACTAGTCTCAAAGTATAGAAAAGTTTTTGTGGATATAGGAATCTTATGTTTATTAGTGCACAGTTTGGCTTCCATCATATTTTGATTCATGATTGGAATGTCCTTTGCTTCTCTTAGGCATTCATGAACACCCCTGCCCCAGTATTTATCTGCTGTGACTGTTTTGCATGGACTCCTTGCTGCTAGAGGGGGAAGGAAGGTGTTCAGGGACTGGCCATTGACTAGCATGTATGAAAGGCAACGAACAATAGAGCTAAAAATAACACAACCATAGAAGTATAGAAGTTGTTCTGCATTGCTGCAAATATCAATTTATGGTGAAAAGAAAGAAGACAAGTTGCAGTATTTAATTACTTATGAATGTGATTAGCTGCTGGAAAACTTAAGGACCATATCATATCAAAATTCCATACCATAAAAAGAAACTTGTTCTTAATTTTCTTCTCAAATTGGTCTCCATTAATCATTGTAAAAGTTACAAAACCATTTGGCTGAAGAACTCAGATAACAGGAGGCTTTCAGGAGGTCATGCTCTCTGGTTGGCATTCTTGACCCTCTGTTGTCTCAGTTTCCCATCTTCTGGCCTCACTCTAGCTGTGGTAACCTAACTGCCTCTGGGCTAGGTTGCTCTGTTACCAGTGTGAAATCTTCCATGGGCTCACGTTGCATTGGGTTGGAGTGTTCAACAGAGCACGCAGGAAAGAGAAGTTGCACTGTGCCTTAGAGTTCAGCTTCAAAGAAAGGCAGGGGTTGCAGCAGGATGGCATGAACCTAGCAGAGGTTATAAGTAGACCTTTGGAGTCCCAGCTGACATGTAAAGGCTTGAGACCTGATGTAGAGCAAGGAAATGCCAACCTTTAAAAGAGTGGACTGGGCTGGTTAGTAGGAAGGAATGTCAAAAGAGAGTTTATAGGCATCTCTTAAAGTTGAAGTAAATGTATTTCTTTCCTTTGATATGAGCACGTTTCTTCTTGATTTACCTGTGAATGAAGGTAACAAGGCTAGAGTTGGTTAGCAGATGCTTGAAATGACATGGGGGATGCACGGAGCCTGGGAGACCAGTTAACATTTGACTGAGGGCACATAACTTGTAAGCCTGCCTTATACTGGAGTTAAATCATCCCATCTGATGTATTGGGAGCTGGATCTCCACACTTGTTCTTGTGGCTCAGAGACACATTTCAACCACTGAGTGGTTATTCACACCTAACCCTTTTTAGGATTCACCATTATTCTTATTAACAACAGCGAGCACTACAAAGAAGGAAAAAAAAATCATTCTTTCTACAAAAAGGTAAAAACATAATAGTGAATTAAAGTTCTAAATGATAGGACTGTTAACATAATGCTTTTTGTCTAGAATGAACTATAAAACACACATATATACAATGGAGAAAACCCTGTAAATGTGTAATGGACAAAAAAATATAAATATAATAAAACTGTTGAAAGAATGCATTTTCTCAGCACCAAGGCTATCCATAAAATTTTTACAGTTTTCCACTATATAACATTATCCTTCATAAAAAATGATATTTTAAAGCAAAAAGGTTGGCAAAAGAAACAATTGGTAGTTAACGGAAGGACAGGATTACAGCACTGTGCCTTTGCTGTGAACGGTGGAATAGAAAATGAAAAACATTTGGGGCATTATATGAAGCCCAGCAGTCATGCTCCATATGGTTTGAAGAGTTGAGCAATGCTTGACAAAGATTTTATGACTTCATTTTCTTAACATTGAATATTATTCCTTCAATCTAGGCCTCCCACCCCATTCCTTGCCTTAAGTTTCTCCTGTTTTTCAGACAAAGAAATGTTTTATTAGTATGTATTGTTTACATAGAGTTTAATCACATCTGGTTTAATATGCTTTTTTGTTACCAGCATGGCTTTTCTGAGGAATGCCCTGTGATCAAGGCATTGAGGCAAAACTGAGGTAATCCGGTCCCCAGATCCTCTAACAACTTCCTATGTGACCTGATGCAAGTTATTCAATCTCTTTCTATTTCAGGTCCCCATCTGTAGAATGGAAAAAAAATAGTATTTCTGTATATTAGACATTGCCATGATAAGTTTTAGGATAGATAGCTAGAGTCATCTGTATAAGAGGACAGGTCAATATTTCTGGATAATTGGATTTGGAGCACAGAACTTCCCAGCTCCCAAACCTGTGCTCAGACAGATCAGGAGATTAAAATTTTATCTCTTAGTCGGCATCATGACTTTCAAAAACAAATATTGCTCCCCTCTGTCATAAAATAGAGATTGATTAGTTATTCTTCAGTCTACAATCTACTGCCATGTGTGCTGCCATCAGTAGAAGGAAGTCTATAACCTTCCCCAGAAATGCATGTGGATTATCCGTACTTTTATTTGATATTTCAGTCATTAGGCACAGCTGGGGATTGGGACAAGTTGTGTGTTTGTAGGGATGTGCACCCTCATAATGAAATGGGAATTCCTGCTGCAAAATGCACATCGTGGAGACCTCAACATCAGTACACAATCCTCTATGTAAAAGGCATGTTTACCATTACTACAGATGACCTAAATGAAAAAAAAAATATCAGACCAAGAGCCAAACTTTTTGAAAGTCTGAGTATCTGAGTGTGGAGTGTTAGCTTGGATGAATCTCTAAATATGAATTACTGTTGTTGTTTATTACATCAACTCACATACTATGCAATACAAAATAGACCTTTCCTGCAGTATCACTTTTAATTGAGTTTATTTTACTTCAGAGTGAAAGGCTGCATTCCTCTAACCCTTCTCCTGCCGTATCTGAGTCATGCCCTCACATGTGGAGCTCACATGCAGCGGTATTTCAGATGGCATGTTCTGTTTTAGGTGGATAGAGTATCACTGGTGGTATGTTTTATCCCACAGACTCAGTACACTGGAGAGCACTCAGCTGGTTAATATTTCATTGGGATTCTTTTCCCTTTTCTTTCCAACCATCTATGTAAACTTTAAGACAGCCGGTCTGGTTTTAGGAGGTGATTTCCTTGCTGTGGATTAAGGATCCATTTGTGAGTCACTCTTCAGGCACTTCAGAAGAGTAGATTTCAGACCTGAAAGAATGTATTGTAAACAGAATAATGTGCTTTCAAAATTAGCTCACGTACCAAATTATGTATTTACTTAATACACCTTAATGGCTTTTGAAGAAGCCATTAGGCTCTAGTGCGTAAATAGTATGTATACCAAAATATGTATTTAACCTAGATAGGGTAGTTTGCCCTTGTTGGTTTTCCTCCCTTCTTTACAAAGTTTTATCTTCACAGGCTTTTTAAAGTCTATTATTCTTGAAGAATTTATCCTCCAGGAGATTGCTTTGGACAGTGGCAGCTGAGAGGGCGGGGAGGAGAACACGTTCCTGAGCTGTAATGTGTAGAAAGGAGGAAGAGCTGTCAGAGTGGTTTGTAGGACTTCACAAACTTTGGACTGGGGAAGGAAGAAATTAAAATACTATGGAGCAAAAAAGTTCTCTTAAAGGGAATAATCCTACAGGGCTCTATGTCCTGATCCTAACTTAGGGAGCAGGAGTGGGTTCCTGCATCAGATGATGCTATGTTTGCACATTGGGCACTGCAAACAGCCCTACACCTCCATGGAAGAGGTGTGTAGATGAAAAAGAGCCTCTTCTCTGCTCCTGCCACTGACTTGTGGGACCCACCGATGCTGGAGGCACCCTGCTGTGGTGGGAACCTCCAAGTAGTCCTCATGCCCCTAAGCCCTTACAGTCAGGATACAGTCTGACACTGCCAGCCTGGTACTTCAAAGGGGTCTTAAATTCTGCTGGGATTTCAGGCAAAGAAGCTAGGATTTCTGTTTGGTTCTCCATCCATAATTAGAGAATTGGAAAAATGATCCTTGACAGTGGCTTTGTAAGATCACTTGATTAGAATGGAATTAATTGTAAGAATAATAAATGTGAGAGGGCTACTAAACCAGTTGGGACCAGTGGGAAATAAGTGGGGAAGTAAGTACAAACAAGCTAAACCCGCTGTGTTTCACTGTTTAACTGCTACCTCCTGTAACTGGCACAGCAAGTAAACCATATATCTGCTAATGTTGCAGGTGTAGTCATAGCTAGTTCATAATGGAAAAAATATCTGTAAATAGCTGTTCAGTTACAGCAAATGCCAAAAATTACAGTCCATGTTATTTGCAGGTGATTCCACCAGTCCTAGTCACGTTCATCAGTTTGGAAATAATAACAAACCCATATCACAACTCCAGAAAAAGATGTTATCTTGCTCAAAAAATGCAATGAGGACTAGCAGCTAAGTGCTAAAAATAGAAGTGTTGTATGAAGCCCTGTAACTTTGGCATATAGTCATGAACTGCAGAGTGAAAGATGGAAGACATTCCTGGCACTGGGCAAGAAAGAAATGAATGCTGGACACACAGAGACAACTATAAGAAGAGAAGTTTCCTAAGTTTTAATGGAACTTAATGTAGACTTACATATTTTTGAGGGGTCTAGAAGGTTCCTGTCTATAGTAATCAGTCTTTTAAACAAACACCTCTGTAAACAGTCTGTGCAAACTCTCCAAGATGTTTCACCTGGGTCAACTTGCAGGATGGAAGGGGACAGGGAGACTTACTGGTCTTAAGAAGCTAGTTAACTGCAAGTGCAATAAACATCATGAAAATTAATTCAGCATCATGAATCTCTGGCATGAACTGCACTCCTGCAAAAATCTCTGTTTTAGCAATCAGCTTGTCTATGTGACTTCAGGCAGGTATCTCCAGTTAAATAAACTTGAAAGTGCCCTGACTTCATTTATAAAAAAAAATCCCCAAATTAATTCTAAATTTGAATTTGGAAGGAACAGTAATAGTAATGATGATGATGAACTGGACTATTGCTAGTAGGTTCATCAATGATGCAGTTTTTTATCATTAACTTAATTGCATATATGAACAGAGAAGTATATCATAAATAATTTTGTGCAAATGTATTCCAGCAATGTTATCAACTGCAGACCAAAAATGCAATCGGAGCTGTATTGTTCTTCTTCATTGACTTTTTGTTGGCCACAGGAAAAACTGGTTTTTAAAGTACAACACAGTAACACAGTCTAAAGGAGTGGAAAACTTGTAGAGCCAGTTTGAGTTGTGTGCTGACTTGTGACCCAGACGTGACGGTGGTTTTAAAATCAAATCGAAACAAAGAAGTTTTTTTGTGCATTTTCCGTATTCCCTCTAGGAAATCATGCTCTGTCTCCTCCACTCTTGTCCCACAGACCTTCTTCCCACCTCATCTACTGTGCTCTGCCTGTTCCTCTTGTAACTGTGATCACTGTACTTTGTTCCTTCCCTCAGTGGTGACCATCCCATCCCTTCTGAGATCTTGGGTTGTATATTTTTTCCATTTCATTTATTCTTACTCCAATAAAATGGGTCATTTCTTGTTCTTGCTCAGTGATTGAATGTAAGAAATAATTTGTGGTTTTGTGCCAAATTACATTTTATTTTCTTTTGGGAAAGGATGCAAACCTGCTCTATAGAAGATTAAGAGTATATATTTCCAATGTTTTCCAATTTATATCATTATCACCCTAAAGGATGACATTTGTTTTCCAAATAACACATTGAAAGGTTCTCTTAGAAAGTCAAAGTAAAATATATTTCCTTAATTTATTTGCAAAGTTTAACCAAAACTACTAGAAATACAGCTATGGCCCCTTCATACCTTGTGAAACACTATTTTTATTGTCAGTGTTGAGGGAAGGAAGAGGCAAACTGAGCTGGCCCATGGTTTAGAAGAGACAACACTCAGAGGATGCAGTTTTGGTACTTCATAAAATTTCTACCGTAGCTGCTCCCTTAAAACCAGGAATTTTGCTTTTTTTTTTTCCTCAGGTATGCTGGGAAATTATTCATTCCTGGTGTTCCATCAGGCATGTCGAAGACAAATACTTCTATGTGCATTTGTATTTAGGCCACCCATCCTGAATATGTGGCTCAGCTTTTCATGCCATAAGTCTCCTGAGTTACATTTCATGCTGTGTTTTCTCTGGGTTACTTACAGGTGCTATTTTACTTGTTTTTATTAAAAAGCCAAAGCTGAATTGTATTCCTAATCAGAAGTATTTCTCTTCTTAGGACCTGTTGGCCATGCTAATATAAGTCCATCATGTCAGAGAAGCACAGGTTTGTCTTTGCTGAAGGATTGTGGCTTGTCAGAATTTTTTGCTTACAGAGCTTCTAGCAGATTATGGATTCATAATCTAATATATATATTTGTGTGTTTACAGATTTCTACAATTCTGCTCAAAGTAAGGTTTAGAGACGTCATTAGTGACCTGTTTTCAGATCTATTCAAAGAAATTAGATGGCTTCCAGTCATATACATGTGGATATGCACAGTTTAAGAGAAAACTGGGTACTGTTTGGAATTATTGCTCCTCAAAAATTCATAAAGATATGCTGAAATGCTTAGGCTGTATAACTTTAACTGAAAGTATTTATCCAGCTCTGATTTCAACAGATGTCTGAACAACAGGGAAAAAGAAACTCCCACCCTGTAACAAAACAGCAGCCTTCTTCCAGACTTCCCATGAAGCTTTATGGTGGTCAGTGGCAAAGTGTATGTGTTTTTCTCTCATGCTTTTGTAGAAGTGGCTTATCTTTTAAAAAATACTTCTTTTTTCCTTATGCAGTTTGATGCTGCCTTGTCTGCATTTGCTCGTTTTCAGTTGAAGGTTGAAGATAGTTTCTTTTTTGCACCAAGGACACCTGTTTATGAACCCCATGGAACAGTTTAAGAAACAGGGGAGGGGTGTGGTGGTGAAATACAGCGAAACATTTGGATCCATCTGGTTGGATGTGGGAATGTTATGATCATCTGTACATCTGGATAAGATGGTAACTGTTATCAATCTGTTTGGTAAATGGTAGATTTCCCCCTGCTCTAGCTTTTCTGGTTGGTCCAGAGGTTTTGTTTGCCTAGTGATACGCTTGGTCATCCTTCTCCAACTCTGTCTATCTCCCCCATCACCGTTGGTGGGGATTGTCCTCTCCTGCATCACCAGCAACACCTCCACTTCTATCACTGCTTGCCATGCTCTCCTCAAATAGAATCTTTCCATGGGGGGATGCACAAATCCTGATGTTTTACATCATATTGTCACTGCAGCCACAGGCATGTGTCTGCACATACCCCCTAGCAAGAGACAGACGTGTGTTTCCTCGTGCCTGTGCTTGCAGCATGTGCGATCCGCTCTCATTCCCCAGCCTCTCCCAACCGCACGCATCCTGCCCGCCGGGGCTGTGCCTGCTGCAGGATGCAAACCAAAGCTGTCTCTGCTTTGGCAATCCACAGGAAAATCCAAGTGGGATTGGGCAAGATGGGAGGCAAACTGCCTGGGTACATTCAAGAGCAGGGAGGCTGAGAGGTGCAGGGTGGCAAATGTGTCTCTGCCTCCACATTGATGCTGTTTTTAAGCAGAACACAGATAGGTGTGAAATTATCCCCTTAGCAAAGGGAATGTGCTGCCTTTATGGTCACTGGTGTTGAAAATGCTATTTATTGGGTCTGCAACAAAATTATTACCTTAGGATCTATTCCATGGTCAAACCTTATTTAATAGGGCATGTAGAACATCCCATGGCAAGATGAAGGGGGATGCCCAAACACTGCTGCAGTCACTGTATCATACCCTGTGACTGCTGGGCAATGGCTGGAAACCTGCTCAGTACTGCTCTGTGTCATTTGATGCTGTACACTTCCATATCTGGCCCATAAGCACATGCTGAAATTCCTGAGCATGTGCGTAAAGTTAAGTACTTAAATGCTTTGCTGAATAGGAATTGACTGAACATGTGCTTAAGTATCCTGCAGAATTACAGCATTAATCATTTTTACAGCTGACAAAATCACTGCCCCAGAAAAATATTCTCCAATTAGAATGAGCGGGATTATTTCTTTCGTTTGTGTGAAATAAGCGTGTTCCCAGTTGTACTGAATGTGCTCTGTTTTCTGTGCTATTAGCAATCATTTTCCATAAGATTTCATATTGCTCAGGAGAAAACTTGAAAGACTTTTGAGTTGATCTGGTCCCTGGATTTGGGTTTATATTAAGAAAACATTGTAAGAAAAGATGTAATGGGCCAAAAATATGCATTTGCTTTTTTTCATTGACTTCACCTAAGGACAGAACTCGGGCCAGAGTGTATATTCATTAATCTTCTCTGTGGGAGTTACTTCTTTCCATATCTGATTTTAATTTGTTTGTAGACATCGAATGTAGTTTCTTATATGGTAGAATGCTCCTTTTTCTCCCTTACTTTCTTCAAATTCTTTTCATAATAGAGTTAAAAAAAAGAAAAAAAAAATAATCCCTGGCCCAACAAAAGAACCCTTTTTGTACAAGCAGCCAGTTAAATAGATAATAACGGTAATTTTTCTGCTCTGCTAATGATGATAATATTGACATTTATCAATAACAAATAGCATGCAAGTGCCTGGATGAATAAGAGTATTTTGCACAGTGGGGTTTTATATCTATATGTGAAATGCTGTGCAGTAAGGTCTGCTGGCAGGCAGGTGAGGGAAGCTGAGTGAAGAATTGCCTCACAGCGGAGTGCCTGGTAACAGCCGAGGGGAAATTTAGTCCAACCCAAGAGCAGAAATAATCCCTGCAGTAAAAAAGCTGCAGAATCTATAATCTCAATATCCAGTCCAACAAAAACCATGTATCTTGGGGCTCAGCTAAGTGAGCTCTCACTGGAAACGGCGTGGGGCTCACTCTACCTAATTTGGGAGTGGGAAGGTCCAAGGCAAGTCTGCTGGTCATCAGAGCTAAGCCCAGGCAGCCTATTTCCAACAGGCTGTTTAGGCTGCTGTGCAATCCATTTGGTGTTCAGTGTGTTTTATTTTATTAAGTCTGCAAAAGGGACTTTGAGAGCCATTATCTTCAGGAGATAAATTTACAGCTGCTTCGCTTCCTATATTATGTTTACATTTTGAACCTGTGTGTCTGAATATTACCTGTTGGTAAAGCTCACTCTGTAATTATTGATTTTGAGGCTTATGATTGTTCGTCAGACAAGAGGAAGGGGGAGAGGGAAGGGTGATCACAGAACAACAAGCTATTCCAAGACCTTCACAGGTGACTCACACAGAAGCATATGGTCCAAATACCCTGCGGGAGCAAAGTACTGTACCTACAGCTTCCCTGAGCTTGTTTACTGAGGACAATTTAGGATGTGACCTTTGAGTTTCGTTGCAATAAATGACTTGAGGTATAGTAAGAAACATCTATAAGGTGTGTCATGCTCATTTTCAGAGGTTCTGGATGGAATAGGGACCTGGTCTGAATCTACCATTTGAACATATCTGGGTACTAAATATACGCATGAATATGTCCAGAGGGAGCGTAGGTGCTTGTTCTTCACATCGCCCATGGGTCTGATAGAACAGAGAAAACAGCTCTAGATATGGAAAAGCTCAGGAACATCCCTTCCTAGACACCACATACTTCCAGCTCCACTGATCTAATCACAGGATCCCAGTTTGTTATGCTTATAGTCACTACCAGATCCAAAGGAGACAATATTACCTTTTTAAACAAAACAATAAAGCAATAAACAAACAATAAAACCAACACTCCAGATGTCTTTCTTGTGTTAGATAACATAAAACTAAAGAACACCCGCATACATACACACTTTTCTATTTATTGTTTTAGCATCAGCTACAAACTGTTTCTGTAGGAGAGTCCACACTAGAAAAATCCCAACTCTCTGAATCTGAGTCGTGTGTATATTTTATTTTGTTAGGCCTGAATTTATTTCCTAAGTAACAAAAAAAAAAAAAGTCTTTTAGCTTTCATTAGTTTTCACTTGAATTTTCAGCAGCAGCAGCAGCAACATGTGCGTCTCCCTCCCTACGTGTGTTTCGCTTGACATGTTTCACGTTACAGAGACTCTGTGAGAGACTTTGAGAGGTGTTATCTTTGATAGAGGAATTTATGGCCATTTTCCTATCTACCGTATGTTTACATTTTGAATCTGTGTTGAACATTTGTTATACTCACTTGTTGTGTCTTGTCTTAAATTAGATCATAAACATTTTGAGGCACGGACCATGTCTTCCTGTATATTGCTTGTTTATTTAGGCCCTACTGTTATGGATGTGGAACTGGCTGAGGGTGATTGTAATAGTAAAAGTAATACTGCAAGAAATTATTTTGGCCTGATAAAAAAATGTACAACTCCTACTATCAGAACATATCAGAGAGCAGAGTGTTTAGAAGAGACTGTAGAGTAGTAATCATCTTTGCAAATGTTTTGAACCTTAGTGTTAAGAAAAGGGAAGGGAGAATAGTTGTATTTGATTTATAGGGAGCCCTGGTAAAACCATTCCTAAAGTTGCCAAAAATCCAAATATCACCTATGGACTTGCACGTGCATCTAACAAAGGTTTTGAACAATTACCCCTAATTGCCCTCTTCTAATATTCTGGTGAACAGAAAAATCTTCATTATGAGAACACACGGCTTGTAAATGAAAGGGCTGAAAGCTCATGAAAGGACAGAGGCAGACCATACGTCATCCCACACCTAGGCACAACGGGATGCATTAAGGAAGCATTTATGGAGAGGCATTCCATCAAGTCAAGGTGTCAGAGGACATATGGTCTCTTTCACCATTAACTCAGTGAATTTCCATACCTTTCCACCAGTCCATATTAATCTCACTTTGTGACGGTCAGCTTTGTTTGATATCATTCAGGCTTTCAGAAAATGCTTATTATGTACATGCAAAATTCATAAAGTAACTAACTAA
The DNA here is from genome assembly GCA_013399135.1 of Heliornis fulica. Lineage (NCBI taxonomy): Eukaryota > Metazoa > Chordata > Aves > Gruiformes > Heliornithidae > Heliornis > Heliornis fulica. The sequence goes on from VXBZ01006758.1 coordinate 104,964, forward strand.
AAATTACCTCTTTGCTTTTTGTAAAAGAGACATTAAAAATAAACAGGAATGGGTCAAACAGAAGCATGTTCAGTAATCAAGAGAGAAATTAAGAAATATAGGTATGACTGCTTTGGTTTATCAATATAGATACCTGCTTGACCCTGCTTCCTGACTAGAAAAAAATCTTTGTATATGTCTTTGAAATACAGTGTGACACATCTGTACCAATTTGTTTGGCATGTGAAGGGGTACCCATCCATCTTGGTCATTAGTTGTGATCCTAAAGGTATCACTAGGATGCTGGTAATTGCTAATAAAATGCACATGTAGAGATACTTATGATGAATATTAATGGCAGGAGATGGAGTCAGGAGGTAAGCATGAAAAAATAAAGTCTTACTTTTGGATCTTCTAAAACCAGATATGGTTCCATATTTTATCTCCTCATTTGGCTTTGGGGATCTAAGGGAGAGGCTGAAACACGAGCCTACAGTTTTGAGGCTTTTCTGCACTCTTTTGTGAATATCTGAAGAATGTCTAAATTTAGGTAGAATAGTGTGTGCTAACCCTAGACTCAAAGCTAAACTTCCCTCTCTGGATCTATTGTCATCTGAGCAAACATCATTCAGACACCTTCATCATCAAAAAGATGCTGAAAATTAGATTACCTACATATGATCAGACTAGCTAGAAGTTATTATTATTTTTCAAGATGGAATCTGGTTTTATTTTTGGTATTTCTTCAGCTAAGCAATGATTGTAGCCCAAAATCTCTGCAACTTCTGTCAGGGAAAATTTGAATGTAATGACATTTTGTTTTTCTTACTAATAATTGAAATAATACTAAAAATTCCAAGCAGCCCTAATGCTGGGGTGGGGGAAGGGGAGGGGGGGGATGTTGGAGGCAGGGAGAGGGAAAGAATTTGTGAAAGTGCTAGGTGGGAATAAAAAAGCTTTTAAGACAATCATTATAATAATACTATCATAATAATGCCTTTATCTTGAGGAAAAAAAAAAAAGAAAAATCATCAGGCAAGCAACCACCACTGAATCTGGGACTAAAACAATCTCTCTGAATTTTCAATTGTCACACAGCTTGTTTTCTGAGGGTAAAACCCCCAAAATAACAAAAATATATGTCTTTGCTCTATCATGACATGTTGTTCTTCTTTCTCCTGTCCTAGAGACTTCACCCAGGCTCTCTAAAAAGTCTCACTCCTCAGAGTGCTTTACTCATTTGGAAAAATATTGCTGTGCTTAGTAGTTTAAATTCAGGGGCCCTTTCATTAATGTTTAGAAGCACTGATATAGCAGAGTGGGAAAACTCCCTGCATACACCTATTCCATTACATTTCCTGGCAGAGAAAATGTTGGCATGTCATCCCACTGTATACTTCCTAGCCCTCTGGTATAGTCTGTGTATGTGCATACATGTGTGTTTAATATACATAAAATCCCTAAAATGTTTGCACAAGAATATCCTTATTCCCTGTACGTTTTATCTGATGCTGACCAGGAAGAAAAAACCCTGGTGGACTGGAGTTTGGAATGAAAAGTCAGATGAGTGCAGACCCTTTCCTTAGCTTAGATGCTAATGACACATTGTCCAGTGTTTTAGAATATATGCATTCAGAAGACCAAGCTATTAAAGAAGAATTCGCCATCCTGAAAAACAGGCTTATCACTGAATCAGGAATTGCCAGTAATGTCTCCTCTGGGATACTTGTTGTTAAATTGCCCTTTGGGAGGCTTTTATGACTGCATCCACATCAGAGCTATGATTCAGAGCGATGATGCAGTTTTGAAGCAAATCCCCCAGACTGTCCCATTTACTGTGCAGTGGTTCAGCCCTCAGAGTGGTTTTGCAGCACATAAGCTGGAATCTATTTGGAGAAAACTAAACTGGAGGCTTTGATCCAAGCATGTGCCAAATGTTCTCCAACTCCTACTGGGGAAATAAAAGGCCTAACCAATGACTAGACCTCCTGAAAGCTTGGAATCGCACTCTGGGATGTTTCAGTTCAGGCATCCAGCCTAAATCAAGTTTAAAACAATCCTGTCTCTTCACCTCTCTTGTAGTGTAGATAAAGAAGCCTCTCCACCAACTGCTTCAACCTATTGATCTGCTCCTGTGGCTGCAAGTTCCTTGAGAAAGTAGTTGTAGCCTATGACATCTTGACACTATTCCAGATTTTACAAATGTTTTCTGTGTTATGTTAGCTGTTTTTCACTTCTCTGTTGCTTGGATATGGTGCAAATATTCTTAAATGAATTTTAAATGATCTGAGCTTGTGCCTGTTTTTTGTTGCAAAATTTAAGATCAAACCCTTGGTTTTTCTTCTCCTTCTCAAAAGATTATACTGCACTGTGAAGCCACTTAGGTGATTTGGGGAAGTTTGTTTTCATCCACATTGAAGTTGCTGTTTATGGAGATATTTAAGATGATGATATACATCCCTGCTCTCAAAAAGAGTGAAAGGAAATTGTAAGAACTACAAGAAATTTTCACAACACTTTTGTCCTTTGTTTTCAAAGCTGTCTAATATTGCTTTATAATTGAAAATAGTCACATCTCAAGTCTACATCATGCCAGTGGGTGCCAAAACTTATGATCAAGTATAAGCAAGTTACAATATTTCTAGCTTTTGGTAGAACATGTTTGCTTTACAGGTTATTTAAATTGTGATTTTTAATTTAGATATTCATCTCTTTTGTATGTTTTTCCTTATGTGCTTGGCCTCATTAACCTGTCCAGTTGACCTGCATCATTCTCTTGTTGACAAAGATAGGCGTTATGAACCTTAAATGTCATAAACACCTCTAAAATGTGACCCTACTTGCATGCAGTGGGGAAGGTTTGACAGCATTACACCAGTCATCTGATAAGCTCAGGTCAAAAGTCTCCCAATTGCTTGCCTTTTGTTTGGGTGTCAAAGAGGCAAAAGCTTTTCATGTTTTTAATAAGCAAATTAATGAAATACTTACAGTACATTGCATACATTAACTCTTAGGTAGCTGGTTTTCTTCTGGGGCCATCTTTCCAAAGGTCAGAGGCCATAAATGCAGTTTCAGTTTTCCAGCAAACAAAGAGGACAGTATATTTCAGTAATCCTTTCCTGCATGTAGTTAAGATTCCCCCCTTTTTTTTTTTCCCTTTTCACTTTGGCTTACTTTCTAGAGGCATAGTAACACTTGCCAGCTAAGCCAGATGTAGCATTTCAACCAAAAAAAAATGCACCGGATGCACGTTCCAAGTTTGCCAATGGCTATGCATGAGGCTGGAATGTCAGAGCAGGAGCGGCGGATTAGGAAGATTGTGTTCATGTTACTCAAAGCAGAAGGAGCCCAGAAAATGTCTCTGGAATTTCACTGTTTCAGCCCCCCCC
>VXBZ01006758.1:108358-159374 GCA_013399135.1 Heliornis fulica
CCTTTTTTTTTTCATAGCTGTAACACATTTGTTTGGTAACATTTTTGTGCTCTTTACCATCATTCATTATAGTGTGGTATACATTTTCAGGACATTAACCAATTAGACATTATATGTATGTTCCTCAGGAGTTTAGAAAGTCTGATTTTTCTTTCTCTAATAAAGGGAAAATAAAGAAAAGATACTTTCCCTTACCAAAGCTGACAGTAAGACAATGGCAAGTTATCATTATGGAGTCTCCTGCTTTCTTCTCTTCTCCAGATACATCTATGCTTTCTGATTTTTCTGAGCAAAAACTAATTTTATGTAAAATCAGTATTAATAATGCACCTTTGGCTGGGAACACATCTACCTATTACTTTTTTGTGGGGTTAGATGCCCTGGTATAACTATGTGATGGAAGAAGTTAAGCTCCATCTCATTTGCCATGACTTGGGGGTGGGTTTTTTAACTTGCATTTTATACTATTTTAAACCATTACATGGTGCCTACTACCTATCTACTATCCATGATTCCATGATCTAGCACATCCCATCTTTCATCCTCAGTCACAAAAGCATACTGCACAAATGGGTGAGGACCTTCAGACTCCCGTTGCAGGTTGGGAAATCAAGGACAAGGAGTGAACTGCAAAGCCAGGAAATATGCCTCCTTCTGTGAGTTTCAGCAGAGGGCCTTTCATTGACTTATAGACTAGACATGGAAACCTGAACATCTGTCACCTAAGGCAAGTCACAGTCTTCATTTTAGCAGAACATCAGTAGATGTTACGTTTACTAGAACCTTTCTCAATCAGGTTATTATTGACTGGATGACCAAACCCTTGTCATTTTAAGTTTATGTTTTTGCCTGTCTGGAAAAGCTTCTCAGATAAGTCTCTGATGCTTTAGTTCTAGAATCAAATCATTGCATGCTATAAATGTAGTTCAAGATGTGTTTTACTGAAATTCATCAGATGCCGTGAATTTCTATGAGGTAGGTTGCTGGAAGTAATCAAAGCTACTGAAACAAATTGACTTCTCAGACCTGTGGTCAGGGTAGAAAATCAGCTTTTCTATTAGGCACACTGCTGACAAGAAGAAAAGGGCTAAGTCAATAGAATATTCAAGGAGAAGGGCAAAGATATTATTTCTTTCATGTAACAAAGTCTGTAAGCATCTTGAAGTGATGCTCATCATCTCATTTCATATGTTTCACTCTTGACATCCAAACCAGGAGCCACAGACTGTTTCTTTAGCAGACTGAAGTAACTAGTGCCTGAAATGTTAAACATACAGATAAATGCCATAAAATAAGACCAGAAGAAGTAAAAAACTGGCTAGAATAAGCTCTTCCTGCAATGGGCCACACAATCCAGGCTAAACTGAAGGTGGCTTTTTTGGGAAGCATCTTCCTGTGGCCCAGGTCAGACTAAAGCATTTTACTCTCTAAGCTTCCATCTATAGCTCCATTCACGAATGTTCCACGATTTGCTAGTGAACAGATATCTAAGTTACATAAAAGACATAAGAAATACAACCATGAGATGATTTTATCCCCTCTGCACTGGTTGGACTGCTTTCATTCTAAAATGAAGTAAAAAATGCAGGGAAAACTGCCTTATTAACAAAAGCTATTAAAGTAATCTAAACATCACATTAAGCTTTGCTTGCGCAGCAGTAGACACAATAAGAAACACATATTACAGTCATTTAGATGCAAGATAATTTACTATTTTTAAGATCTTATAGCATCCTTGCTCCAAATTCTTTTCTTTTACTCTTTGCTGAATATTTTGTCCCTCTGCTGGAAAGCATAACCACTTTTTTAGCTGGAAAACCTTCCTCAGAGAACATGTCAATTCGTTGTTATCAAACCAGGCGGTCATGTCAGTAGAGATCTTACAAGGGTTTATCCTAAGCCTGGTTTGTTCAATATTCACTAACCTCTAGGACTGTGTAATAGAGCATGCCCTTATCAAGTTTGCAGGTGGCACCAAGCTGCCAGGGTGCAGGGACTTTTGGAGCAGGATTAGAATTCAAAATAACTCTATTAAATTGGAGAAGTGACTTGCAATTCAATTAAGACAAGTTGAAAGTACTGCAATAAAAAGGGGAAAAATTCAACGATGTTCTGCAGAGGAGAATGAAGGGGTGGGGGTGGACCACAGTCATCTGAGATGACATGGGAGCGTGGGTGTGTTCCTGCTCCTCTGGTGAGATTTTGGCTGTAGTTCTGAGTCCAGTGTTAGGCACTGTTCCTCAAGACACAGACAAAGCCAAGAGAGTCCAGAGGACAGCAACCAAGATGATGAAAGGTTTAGAAAAAGTGACCTATGAGGAAAGGTTGAAAGAACTTGGTTTGTTTAGTCTAGAAAAGAGAAGACTGAGGAGGTACATGATAACAGACTTCAAATATTTAAACGGTTGTTATAAAGAGGAAGGGGATCAATTATTCATGTCCACTAAGAATTAGAAAAGAAATTAGGAATGGCTTTAATTTGCAAGAGGAGGATTCCAGTTAGAAAGCTTTCTGACCGCTCTGGAGCACATTAGCACTTTCCACAGCCTCCCTGGGTATTAAAGGTTTATAAGAATGGGTTGAACAAACTTCATAAGGGATGGTTTAGATCTGCTTCTGCCTCAAAGCTGTGCTTAGGGCAAACAACTTCTTAAAGCCTCTCCTGGCCTTACTGCTTTAGTGTGTAATATAGATTTGTAATGTACACATCCTTACGTAATTATACAAGTGCTAAATTATGCTCCAAGAGCATACTCATTCTTTACTTAGGTCTCCAGGTGTGGGATGTAGCGATAGTGAGGAAACCTCTGGATTCTGCTACTTGCTAAAGAGAATTGCTCAAGAGTTTTAAAAGCCATTTGTCTAAATGCAACAGTGGAAAATCAGAACTCATGCCTGACCTCATCTGACAGCTGCTGCGGCCCTTATAAAGGGATTAACAACCTGGACATAAAACAAAGGTTATTGCCAGTCATTAAGGTGTGATATCGCTCAGCACAATTAGGACACGTCACAAGTCTGCATGGGGCTATGCCTGAGTGGAGAATTACAGAGGAAAATGGTGATTTACCGATCTCTGTGAAGAAGCCGTGGTGCTGTGATGAAGGGGAGACTAATCAGGGCTTGGAAACATCGTGAGAGAAGCTGGAAGCTGCTGATGCTGGGCGCAAAACTGTCACAAGACATCCACCTAACACCAAAAACATCCTCCAAGAAACACAGAATGTATGGTCTTTTTTGTTTTCCTGCTATCTACATTATATATACATCTATCTGTCCTCGTGGGATCTTTTAGGTCTGTGAAATGTGCCTGTATGAAGCTGTACAGTGATCAATAAGAGAAGCTGATTCCTGACCCTGGCAGAGTTTCTGACTCTGAACATTGCAGATGACGCCTCCAAGCCCAGACAAGATCTGCTTCTCTGCTGAGTAACGAGGCACTTTGGTAGCTTGGTACTGCAAATGGGTATTTAGCAACTTTCACTCTTCAGAGATGTGCATAAAGAGACAATGTGATGATTGTAATGCATGATAGGTATAAAGAAAGAAAATATTGTAATACTATTAGTTTTCCAGCAATTTAGAGTCAAGCCCATGTGTCTCAATTATATAAGAATGAGATACCTTATAATATGCTAATTTCTTTTTTATTAGTTGATTAATTTTTCATTTAAATTCTAAAAAAAAAATCATTATTTCTTCATGTTTAAGTTTTCACTTCTACTGCCTTCTTTTGTAGTGCTTTTCTTAATTACCCGTGGTAATTTGCATCAGCAAGAAACTAAGAATGCTTTGCATGTCTTTAGTGTCTTCCCTCCACTTTATCTATTGATGTAGCTACATAGAGAGAGCTCAACACCGTAGCATCTGGCATCTCGAACCACTATTAGAAGCATTAATTAAATAAGCCTCTCAATACTTCTGACAGGTGATGAGAGCTTCCAACTTCTGATGAGAGCTCTGGTGCTCATTTTACAGGTAGAGAAACTGAGAGTGGATCTGACTGGTGAGATTTGCTGATACTTCCCGGATTCCAGGGTCCAAGCACATGCCCTGGCCACATCCCAAATCTGTGCTGGGGCAAAAGCCAGGCAGTTTCTCCCCAAGGATCTTGGTTTCCTTAGGAAGGAGACCTGAGTGCTCAGACAGGGAGGGGTGGCTATCACAGCGAGGTGTTGAGTCAGGCCTGTGGGTTGCACTGCAAAGCGTTATCCCCACAGTCTAGACATAACCAAGGCAAGTTAATGGATTTGAAGGAAGGTCATGATGATTCTGCATTAAGGTGGGAGCAGATAAAAAACCCGCTGGCTTCCTCATCATGCACTTCCTCTCATTATGTTACTACTGAGATGACTGCACTGGTTTTGCACATTTAACAATACCAATACAAACAATATTCTTTCCTCCGTGTTCATCAGCTTCAAGATGTTTTATTTTCAGGGGTCCACAAAGGAAACTGAGCAACTCAAATGAAACCACAGGAGTCACTGCACAGAATAAAAGTCTTGCTTCATCTTGGAATATGTGGCTACAACCTAAACCACTAGAAAAGTGCAGCTCCCTCTCTCTAGATGCTATGAGAAAAAGCTGCAGGTAGCAGAGACTTTTCAAGCCCATCTGCTTGCTGCACAGAAGCGACAAGCTGGAAGATGCCTTTCAAAAAAGCAGCACTTCAATGTTGCCAGACACACATTTTTGCTTTACAAACTCCTGCGTGTTTTAGCTATTAAATTCTGGTTTTCCTGGATTAAATGTCATTTTGTCAACCAGTGGACAATGGCAATAGGTAGTGGCAGGGCACTATACCAGTTAATGCATGTTAGTCAAAACACAAGGGGTTTACCTTTCAAACTAAAAGTTACCTTGCCAGTCACAGACATTTTTCTTTGGCAGCACATCTGCCTCTCCACATTCCTTTTAAAGTTTTTTCCCCATTTTTACAGTATCATATTGGTGTTTATTTGGACTATTGAAATAATAGCTTGTGAGTGGTCAGAAAAGGTCCAGTGAAATCACAGAGGATCATTTCACTGGGGTCTTTAGAAGTGCTGGATTAGTCCTGGTGCCTACAATTTAAGAATGGATCCCTATCCAGAAAAGCACTTTAACACGTGATAACAATTAAGCATGTGTTAAGTGCTTTTCTGAATCAGGGCCCATATAAGGAAGCTCTTCCAGCTAGTTCAGTGTCTAACTTTTCCAGATATTAAAATTACTCTAAAATACATAGTCAGAACTCCTTCCAATATTGAAAAGATTTGCTGGATTCTTCTTTTCAAACAACTGTTTGGAGGTTTGCTCTGTTATTGATATAAGGATGGATTCAAGTTGCAAAAGAAAAAAAATGTGTTTATGCAAATATTAAGTGCCTGAAAACTACACCACAGCTGTTTAGTTTTTGGATGAAAGTCTTGGCTTGTTGGATAAGATGCATCAGCATCCATGAGACATAGAAAACATCTTTTGTTATGTGGTTATTTCAGTGGAAATACACTCTTCAAAACCTTCTCTTCCAGAACAAATTCAGATTTCTCTGCATTTAACATAGTAAAAGTATGAAAAGCTTCTTGGCATACGTGTTCCTTGTGAAAATGAGTCTAGAATGAGATAGTGACAACGAGCAACAAAAGTTTGGGGATAACTTATGCTCTTAAAATTTTGCAGTATGAGTTTCTGCTCTAATTATAGGAAAACTACAGCTGCAGCGAGAGTTCAATCTGCTCTAAGAGGTGGTCATTGAGTGCAACAAGTGGAACAGGATGATTTCATTTCATATGTAAACACTGGTGATAAGAAAGAGAAGCCTTCTATGTTGCTTTTTGTCTTTTGTTGCGTTAACTTCAGACCATGCATCATCTCTAATGAGCTTGATAAAGCATAGAAAGGAAAATGTGCCATAATTCATCATGATTTCCATTTCAAAAGTGACAGCCAACTTCAGAAAATAGTCCATTTTACAACAAAAGAAAACCAACAAATGATAATGGAAACAATATCCTCAAATGAAAACTTTCAGTCCCCTCAGACCTGACTCCCATTATGGAAAAGTGGGCTTGATTTTGCTAACAGTACCCAGAAATTCTCTGTGGTAGATCTTATAAATAGAATATATTATTTTTCTATGTTGTCCACCGTAGAGAAATCAGCACCCCAAAATTTTATTGAGTAATAAGAGCTGGTATATGGAGAAAAGCAGGAACAGTATTTTAAACTGTTGGAAAATATAACATTAGATTTAATTCTTTCCCATTAAAAAGCTATGGCCCATGCCGCAATGGAAGGTATAAGTAAACTGCTTTCAATAACAATAAAGGAACAATCTGTACATTTTGGGGAGCTTCTGAGGAAATTTTTTTTTTTTTGGTGGTGGCAATCCTTGTTTGGACATCAGTCTACATCTTGCCAGTATATCTTTGTGCCTTAGATATCACAGCCTTCACCATACCTTGTCTTTAACCTTCAGTCTTTGAAATTAGTTTCATAGGAGGGATAAGGCTTGGGTTGGAAAAGAAAGGAATAGTTCCTGAGGTGAGGGGAAGGAGAAGTGGAGTGTGCCAGAGCAGAGGTCAGCTCTGGAGCCCAGCACCCTGACTGCTTTGCCTCCCTAAACTGAATTGTTGTTCTAAAGACATTGCAGATTTATCCAGTTGTGACAGATCTACTAAATACGATGTTGATAGGTTCTAAAAGGTTTTTCTGGTTTGGTATCTTTTTTTTAATGTATGTGCCATCTTCTTTATGAGACATAATGACCAGAGAATATTGCTTTGCAAGTTGGAGATGAATGATCACTGCCAAACGGTGTGCTTGTTTAAGATCATGGAAGAGATGGCTTTTGTGAGGCAGAAGACTGGTCAGCAGCCTGTCCAACATGGTATCCTGGGCTGGGATGTTGTATCTTAAATTGGAGGCAAAATTTTCCAGGGAGTTGGGAGATGCTGCCTCTCAAAAGACAGGCTGCCATTCTCCTGGCTCAACATCTGCTTAGTATCTGAGAAGTCACACCCCACCTTAACTGGACTCAGGTCATCTTTGTGTTTCTGCACATGAAACAGATAACAGCAATTCTGGTCTCCAGTGATAACTCTGCTGAAGATAGAGCAGGCATCCATTTTCTGTGAATACTTTAAAATACCCAATTAAAATTAACTGTTTGGAAAACACTAGTTTTTTACTAGTTGATTGATGAACCGGGGTATCATTACAAAAACAGAAGAAACAGCAACAACTGGTGTCAAAGTGAATTTATGTGAACCTTCTAAGAAAAAATCCTCCAAAAATTATACTCAGGATCATTCTTATGCAGTAGTTAATTAACATGTGGAACTCACTGCCACAAAATACAGTATCTTTGAGGCATGAGTTTAGCGGGATTAAAGGGATTTATTAAACACTTATATGGATAATGAGACCATCCACAGTTACATTACACGGGATGAAACCATACATTAGAGATATAAACAATTATGCTTCAGGACAGAAGCCAACTACTGACTAATAGAGTTAAGGAGGAAATTCACTCCATAATTATCCAGGATTTTATGCACCTTTTCTAAAAGTTCTAGTACCAGCACTGTCGTGAATGGACTACCGCCTTACAGGAAGTATTGAAATACAGGAAATATAGGAAAAATAATGAAATTATGACTTGTTTTATGTTCAAATATAGTGTCTTTATTTTTTCCCCTCCTTAATGGTAATAATTACAGTCTTATTAAAAAAAATCCACCTTGGAGAATAGGAATGAAAAATTAATCCAAAACTTATTGAGGCTAATGGAAGACAACCTTCCCCCCCACATCTGAACTGAATGTCACCAGTTCATATTTTTTTAAGTTAAGAGAAAGAACTAAGGACATTGCTTTAGCTGATATTGCATCTTCTATTTGCATAATAGCATTATAATATGATCAGTTTCTTGAGATTTACTTTTTCTTCCTAACACTTTGCTGTTTTAATGGCACTATGAGCATGAGTTGTCTGAAAGGATGCTGATACACATAAACCCAATTTTGATAAGAATTTTAATAAATTCTCTGAAAGGACTTTGCAATAATTTGAATCTCTAGGAAGAGGAAATCCAGCTAAGATTTGTACTGCTCATTAGACCCAAGATATCCTGTTTTCCATGCTGTCCACTGAACGCAACCCCCTGTGTTCTTGTTTTCTGCTAGAGGCTAGAATTCATCTACAAGGAGTTGTGTCCTTTTTCTCTCAGCCAAAGAGAAGGATCTTGCATCCTCATATAAGGTACAGAACAGCCTGCAGTAGTAGAAAGAATACATCAAGCAGGACTGAACTGATTCTGACCTATTTCAGGACCAAAATAGTTTCAACATCAGATTGCTAAAATAAAAAAGCTAGCAAATAACATTATTTTTTATTCTATGCAACAGGAAATCCCAATATTGTTTTCATCAGGAACATATGCATGAAGTCCTTTGTGGAGGTCTGGGTATGACAGCAGAGGAAGTGTCATGTCCCTTCCCAAGTCTCACTTGTAAAGGCTTCTTGCTGGAAAGGGGAAAAGAAGACCTCATGCTTGTATGTTTTTTTTTTTGTCAGTGACTTTTCTTGGCAGTAGTCTCTTGATAAGCACTTGGTTATAGATTCCTGTGCACGCTTGCTGACAGAAGACCTGAGCATATGCAGCGAATCTGATGCATCCAAAGTGTCACGGATTTGCTGTGCATGCAGAAAGCATCACTATACACCACTTGTTCTGGCCATGGGTGGGACTGCAGGTGCTGTAGAGCTGTGAAATTCATGGAAATTAATATCTAAGGCTCACAAATTCTTCCAAGGTGAAAGTTTTGGGTGGAAAAAGAGGATATTTATGGTGAAATCCAGCCTCATAGTAACTGGTTGCTACTTCTTCTCAACAGCTTCCTTCAGCATCTTTTGCTTCTCAAGGAGAGGATTCATGGGCTCTAGTTTTTCTCTCGTTGTGTTAAGGGGGAAAATGTAATGTCTCAAATGGCCCATCAGCATATACAGGCAGAGAGCTATGTAAATAATACATAGCTAAAAAACCCTATGGACCTATACCTCTGGGGCCAGAATCAAAAGTCAGTGGAAAGACTCCAGAGAGCTCATCTATCAATCAGAAGGAACAAATATGACCTGAATTAAAGACAAAAAAAGCAATAATAAATAGGAAAACAATGAGAGGAACAGGTGTTCAGCATATTTGAAAGGCAGAAAAGCAAACTTTTATGTTATAGCAGTGATGCTCTGCAATGAAACTGAAGTCTGTCAACATCCAGATATGTTTCACACTGTATGTTTGGCATCGCAACAGGTGGTTACTGCCAGATATACCAATGAAGAATATTCCAGATTTGTTAGCTATTGCATGAAGTCTTTCCACCAGATGAATTGGCTGTATCTGGCAACAGTCAGTTAGTAAATAAAAAATGATCTAGAGTTCATAACTATTGTAGGTTTAAAAAGCCAGCTAAATAACATTGTTTTTCAGCAGTGACATTCCTCACCCAGAAGGGAAATCCCAGAGAAAACAGAAAAGGAAGAAAGCTCTGACAGTCAATAAATCTGGGCAATGTTGAATGAAATGGTTAAATAAGTAGGGAACTCATTATTAAAAATGTCCTTTAACAGCCTATTTACATTTAAAGAAGAGGACTGAGAAATGAGGTAAAGCTTCTGTACAAAGATAAATTTGGTAAAACCACCATGTTAATGTCTTGGGGACAGCATGTGTATACTCTAGGGCTGATTTTTTTTTTTTGTACTCTGCTTGGTCTTTAACCTTTTGATTTTCCACTGTGTTGCACAGCCCCAATGGACAACTTCAGGCTGTTTTTACCTACAAACACAGCTTTGGCTAAGAACAAGGTTTCAAATTGTAGTCTGCTGGGATTTTTTTAAAAAGGAAAATTCCTTATTCACTGGAAATTTGCTGACGGCTTGAAAATGGAAACTGTTTAAGGAAAGATCAGTTTGGATGATTTTCCAACTTTGATAAGAATCTGGGAAGAAAAAAAAAAATAATTGAAATTGCCAGCACATTCCTTTCTGCCATTTTCAAAAGGAAAGCAGCTCAGTGCTCGTACCGACACAAACAGTTCAAAATGATCAAAACAGCTGTTTCAGAGAACAGCTTCCTCTTCATCTCTTATTACAAGCCCCCAATTTTGCTCTTTTTGTTTTAGAATTGCAGTGTTGTTTTCCTCCTGAAGCCTTACCTGTGCTTCATAACCGAAATAGAATCTCTGTGCTATGCGACTTTAGGTGCATTTGTAATGTCTTTTCGCCCATGGATCATTGTTTGTGTTGCCTTTGACAAACTGTTTAACTATGACAGACTGAGATAATGATTCTAATTTGGTGGAAATTACTTATAAAGCTTCTCTATATCATTAAAAGTAATATTATACAGGATCAATTAATACTGATAATTTTCCAGCCACATGAACCAGAGGAAGGAAGCAATAACATGACGCGCATTGTGTATGTGTTTGCACCACTCTGAGGCCTGGTTTTAAGGGAAACTCAGTGTTTTTCCAGACTACAGCTTCTCCCATTGCTACAACTGATGGAGTTGCACTAGTGGAGCCTTATTGGTGTTTGTTTCAAGCATTAAGTAACCTTGGAGAAGCCTTTTTCTTCCTTCTGCCGTTCTTTCGTCTGCTCACAAAGCAGGTTTCAGGTTTGGGCCTGCTGGTTGAGGGGAATGCTTAGCTCCCCTATTTAAAACACAACTGGATTTTGCTATTCAAATGTAGGAAACCTAATTACACATTGGTAAATTCTCTTCAGTCTACCAAACACAGAAAAAAAACAGTGACAGAAACTGAAAGGCCAAAAAAGAGAAAAGAGTCCCTAAGACCTAATGAATCCAAACTAAACACCTCTCCACAGAAATGTCAAACATTTCTCTTAGCACAAAACAAGGCTTAAAGAATTCCCTGCTTTTGTCTCTGGGCTAATTCCTTAAGCAGAGAGGGGGATTTTCTTCTGGGAGTGTTATTTCACAAAGAACTAAACAGCAAATAAACAAAAGACTCTCAAAGAGTGAGAGAGTATAAATAAAATTCATGACTCCTTAAAGAGTTTACACTGAAAGAATGTGGGGGATTATTTACAATTAAAGCATAGTCTGTGGAATACAGTTATTATTACAAAAATGAATAAGAGGGTATTTCATTTAGTTCACAATAAGAGTGCACCTGGGTCTTCTCCATTTGTTAAAATTGGAGAAAAATCACTTGCCCTCAGAATCATCTCTTTGGTTGCCTTTAGCAAACTTTTTCATATACCAGGCTGGGTTATCCAATTGAAAACACTTGTTTATGAAGTTGCAAATTATCTATGTTGTAGCTGCAGAAAGTGCCAAAAGAAAAGGAGCAAAAACAGGGGGAGGGGAATGGGAAAGTTGAGAATTTCTTTCATTTCAAAGAGAAAAAAACAAAACAACCCAAGGAAAAGTTTCTTCTGTTTTTCTGTGGAAAATATACTTCAAATCCCCACCCCCTCAGCCAGTCCTGCACAAACAAAAAAGAAAACCTAAAAAAACCCTTGTCAACAAAAAGAAGTGTTTTTATTCTTCAGGCCTAGCAGAACATAATGTTTATAGTAAAATGAAAAGTAACAAGAAAGGAAGAAAAACTTCGGGGGAATCTCCCTTCTCCCTTGCCAAGCAGAATGTGAAACAATAGAGTAGGTTAATAATGGAGACAAGGTTAGCCGAGGGATAAGATGAACATGGAACAAATACAAGATTTCACTTCCAATAAATTAGGCAGACACAAATGAATGGTTATTAAGATAAAGAAGCATAGGTTGAAGAAGTCATTTGATTATAAATTATAGAGCAATTAGTCCTCTTTTCAGTGCTTTTTTTTTTGTACTAGGCATTTTGTATGCTGCAGCAAATGTGTCATAAAACAATGCTGATAATGATGTTGTTGAAAGCCAAGGTAGAGCAGCCAAATCCCATATATATATGTGTGTGTGCATGTGTGTATGTATTAATAGGTTTGAGGGATATATGGGTGTGTGTATCGATAGTGGTGTATGTAGATATGTATGTACATCTGTGTGTGGATACATGCATGTCTGCCTGCAGCATAAATATCGCTAGGCACATCCATGTGCAGCCCTATTAATTCTTTAGAGAAGTGATAGATTAATACAAATTAAAAAAGAAATCTATATGAGTCTTATGGAATGCACTTTATCTATCTATCTGTCTATATTATGAGTCTCTGTCATGTTAAAAAGAAAGCCTTATAAGAGAGGTTAGGCCACGGAGACTTATTTCATGTGCCTGAGTGACAGAGACAGAATTTAAAGCTTTGCTGAATTTGCAGCAAAGTTCTGATTGAGTCTTACCCTGCCATGCCTGTCTTAGTAAAGTATCCAAAACATTTGGCTACACACGATTAAATGAACAGTATTTATTTTTAGCATCTGCTGCCCCTGACTCAAACTTTGCTACTAAGAAAATTCAGCTCTATGGAAAAGAATTTGAATTCCAGCTGGGCAGTTTTCAAAATAAGATGAAAAGTTAAGCAGGCAATTGGTGTGTATTTAGGGCTCAAAACACCTTGCCTCCTAAGAAGTCTTGAAGGAGTTAATCCCTTCTCAAGATAATCCACTAAAGAGCATCCTTCATTATGATGTTAAAAGCAAGGATCAGTGCTGGGGGAGTCTAACAATAGGACAGGGGTGCTTTTCAATCCCCATCACATTCTTCCCAGGTTAGAAACAGAAACTGCTGTTATTCCAGCCGAAAACCAGGACGAGTTTCTCTCTTGGTGTTAAATATTCAGATTTAAAAAGGGAGGGGGAGGAGGAAAAAAAAAAAAAAAAGCAATCGCTAATCCACTGCATTAACTAAACTTCTCTCTTATTGGGTATTTCTCTGCCAATCTTTCTAACTTTTATGACAAGGTAGTGAATGCAGAAGGGCTGCATCGAAATAACTCACAGCTCTCGTGGACATCAAAAGAACTTTTGATAAGAGGCTTGTAAATAATTTCCTGGAGGTAACATGTGAGTAGAGAAAGCCTGGAGCAAGTCAGTCTAAGTACACTGAATGAAAAGATGCTACACCCCTTTACTCTGGCCAGGAATGATTTATAATAAAACACGGGGAAAAATACCCACATGGACCAAGCTGCTTTAAAAGACTTATGTAGCTAATGCTCTGGTTTTCACTTGGTTTAATACTGAGTACCCTGTTTTTAATGAAAAGGAGGAGATGTGTAAAAATACAGAGGTTTTTTTTATTTTTTGATACCTTACAAATCTATTTGGGAGTTATTAACACATTTGCACTTACACAGCATTTAGTATAGAAATTATC
The DNA here is from genome assembly GCA_013399135.1 of Heliornis fulica. Classification (NCBI taxonomy): domain Eukaryota; kingdom Metazoa; phylum Chordata; class Aves; order Gruiformes; family Heliornithidae; genus Heliornis; species Heliornis fulica. The sequence continues at coordinate 121,689 of VXBZ01006758.1, forward strand.
AAATTCAAAACGTTTTGCTAATCTATCCAAGTAGAAAAAAAGTAGAAATATTCATAAACTGAGAGCCTTTAACTGGCCTTTTAAGACAGTGAAGGAAAAAGATTCACTCTTTTTTTCAAGACTGTAGCTTGAAAATGAAGTAGAAAAGCTCTTACTTTGATAGCTGGCCATACAGCTGATTTAGGATATGATCCAAGTCCTGTGGATCTCCAATAACCACAATTGGTGTTTGGATCATGTCCTCAGAGTACAATAACAAGTTTTTGTAGCATGCATAATTGATGGGTTTTAAGGAATATCATGCAAAACATGTTTCATTGTGCATTGGAAATATCACCTTAAGGAATTCTAGCCTCATGTCAGGGCCAAGAGAGACTACAATAATATTTCAGTCATGATAATTAAATGCTGTAAGCACCGTTATTTTCCTATTTGTTGTAATTCCAGCTAAGAAGGGCTCTGATTGAGACCTGGCAAGAAGTGGTTGAAAAATTGCTCTTCCAAAGGGGGAAGCTAAAAGAGCACATGACTCAGCTGTAGATAGTAATTTTGATTCTTTTGTCCAACATAATCAGCAAACGGATGGTAGCTCCAATTCCCTGCTAAAGTCTGCATCCACAGTAGCTGAAGACTTCCTGACACAGGGCCACTGCTTCTCTTGAGTGTAGTAGAACTCTTGACACGAGTAAGATCATGGCTGGACAGGAGGAGGAGCAAACCCTGTCTCTAGGTTGAGATTTCTATTGGAGCAGAGGGCAGCTCTCTTCATCATCTCCATGCAAGAAAATGAGATGACCTTATGCTTAGCAAATTCAAGGAGGTGACAATTAAATGATAAGTGTATCTGAGTATATGGGACCCTTTATGACTATTTCTTCTTGAATCCATGTCCCAGATCAAACTGGAAGTGTGTGAAGCTGTACTTTCTGTGAAGAGGCAGACAATATTAATGCTGCAGATGTTGCAAATGTCTATTAACTCTTTAGATGTTGCAAAACTTTCTGGGCCAGTTGAGCAGGAATAGTAAAGTCCTGTATGTTTAGAGTGCAAGCAAACAAAGTTCTTGTGTTACTGCAAACTGCTGTACACTCATCCCCTCGCTTGACAAATGAGTCTGGAAGTCCCTACTTGCCATACATGGTCCTTCCTGTAGGGAGGGATCTTACAGCTGTCCTCATCCCTGCTGATGAGCGCCAGGAAGAAGGGAAATGCTGGAATGGGAACTCTTTTGAGTAGGTACTTGTTGACCTAGGAGATCAAGGCCATCTTTCTGCTGTCCACAGCCCTAACTTTGCATTTACTGGTTAATGCTTCTTGTGCCATCACCTTAAGTGCTCTTGCCTAAATTAATGGCCCTGTGTACCAATCTTCAGAGGAAGTGATGAGCTCTGCCCTTTACAAGCCTCATTTTTTCTAGCTTTAGGAATCCCATGGCTATTGGGAAGAGGATACAGCTCTCAGAAATCCTGGGTTATAACATATATGCTCTGGCTCTCTGACAAAAGCAGGTTATTTTGATACATTAAATGTTTATAAAAGTTTTTAAAGACAAAAGGCTCTGATCATGATGAGTTCTTTGGTTAAAACCAGGCACTAAATAAACAGAGGGAAGGACACAACCTGAGCCCTTACAGGACCTCGCTTTTGAAGCAGAGTCCATTTCAGGATAATAGGAATGGCTGATCCAATTCCTGCCCTTCAACTGCATTCAGTTTCTGGAATTAATTTATCAAGCTACATTTAAGGATTAAAAGATGGCGCCTGACATTTTAGAACAAACCAGAAAACCCCAAAAACCCAAACAAAAAAACCTGTCACAATTCAGCAGAATTTGCAAAAGAAAAGAGGCTGTATGGGATAAAGGAAGCCAGCCCAAAGTCCTCTTAGGTTGATGATCTCTTCAGGTCACGGTTCAAGTTATCTTGATTTTCAATTGTACCCACCCAAGTCTGTACTGCTTCTCCCTAGCTATTTTTTTTTTTTTTTAAAGACTTTAAGTCGCTGCCTAAATGCTCTTCTCCTTAATGAGAATGAAACGGACTGGCTTTTATTAATGAATCCCATCTTTTGTGCATAGGTTTTAGTTTCTCTTTAACATCTTGAAAAGTCATTAATTTATTGCTAATTTAAAAGAAAAAGAGAGAGCGATCCTGTTGGTTCGAATGAATACTTTTCCTTTGGTTGAACCAATAATTCAAGCTCCTGATTATACCAATTAAAGACCAATTTGAGGAAAGGCCTCCAGCACTGAGCTGCAGCTGCCATTTAGCCACAAATTATGGGCCTTATATGTGGGTGGACATGAAACTCTTTCAGAGAGAAATAGATTGAGAAATAGGGAAACTATTGTAGGGATTTTAGCAGAAGGGGGACATTAATTGGATACATTGCTTGAAGTCAATCAGAGATTCAGCTACTCTGTGGGCCTTTTGACTTCAAGACCCTTCTCTTTTTGTTCATGTACCTTCAACTAGATTAATCACAGTGACTAAACAAGCAGAGATATTTTTCAGGGCTTTTTTTTTTTTTTTTAGTGGCTGTGGAGAAGGGGCAGCCTATTCTACAGTGAAATGAATACAGAAGATGTTTGAAAATGTGTGATGGTTTCAATCTTGAAAATAATTCTTTAAATACCTTGAGCTAAGGAGATAAAAAGTGATCCCAGGATGAAAGTTTGCATTTGTTAATTTGGCATTAGAAGCTCCATTTTGTTTATTAAAAGTATTGATTAGAAATGCAATGAAGTTACAAGCTTTTGATATTTTTTCATCTAACAGGGAAAGCGAATGATACCATGAAAACACTTCTCAAATCTTGGACCTACATTAATCAAAAAGTGGAAAAGTAAGAGCAACAACAATTAGAACGTTAGTAAGTCTTTGATAAAATATACAGTGCCAAAGCTTGTAATTTGAATGTTTTGAAAGTTTTGTGTGTTAGTTGTCATTACACTCCTGTATGCTATTTGAGCTTTACCATTCAAGCTGCAGTGGTCTATATGTCTATATGAAACCTCACTGCTCAGGACTTCTGGTGGTCAACTTCAAGGTTTCACTGCTGGAAAACCAGTAAACTTTCTTACAGTATGGCTTGGGCATAAGTACTACTTGTGCAAACTCCTTAATTCTGAATTCACCATATACTCTGATAGTCAGGGGGGTAATTTTGCAAAACATGAGGATCCTTGAATTAGGTTGGGTGTGGGTTTGTTTTTGGTTTTAATCATATTGCAATAACTCACCTTCATTAAGCCAAATGAAATTCTCAAAGGGGTTGCCTGATCACAAAGTCAAAATCTATTTTTTTGTTATTTCGAAAGAACTGTAGCAAACCCTTCTCAACACTTTTGTTGTTAAATTGACATCTGCTACCAAAATGAGTCAAAGGAGCCAATACAGTGCCTGCAAACAGACATGGAAAGACTCCTCTCTTCTCTACCTGGCACAGGACTTGTTCAATTGGTTTTCAGAACATTATATTTCTGGGCATTTGTTTTGAATAGAATTAAGAATTGAGTTGTGTTTTGCATTTTAGATTAATGAGACCTCAGACAATCTTCAGTGCTTTCTCTGGCTTAAAAATGTCAGTTAAAAAAAAATAGGAAAGACTTCTGTTCTAAATTTCCATTTTTCATTCAAACTTGCTAATTTTATCCTGGTTAGGAAGTGGGATTAATAAAAGCTACTTTTGATCCACCCAGAGCAGGAAGTTGTGGAAATGCTGCAGGAGAGTTTTGTCCTCTTAAAGGAAGAATTTGCTTTGTACAAATCTGCTACCCCAACTTCTTAGTCTTTAGAGGCCTGTATAGCACAGATGTTACTCTGGTGATTTTTCCTGGAGTTTTTCTGGTGATTATTCAGAATGGAAGCAATAGTGAGTTTTCATCTCCACAATAACCAGATTCTAGATTTTTTTTTCTCCATCTAATTTCTATTCTTAGGTTCTGCTCCATAAGAGATTTTCCTTCTGCTTCATAACCTTTACATGAAGATTCTCTCATAACATTTGCTGCTGAAAACCCAGATGTTAAAAGACACCCTGGATTTGATTTTTTTTTTTTTGCCTTTTGCCTCCTGGATACCCCACACACCCTAAATGAGACAGAACTGTTAAAACTGAAACAATTTTGAGTTCAACAGGTGAACCCAAAGGCTGAGGGAGTCCATTACTCAGAGTGACCTGCTCTCAGCTTTTCATCTGAGGTACCATCTTCTTCACAGTATGGAAAGGCAGTTTTGTGTTGGGTAAGATGTCTGTCTGACAGACCTGCATGTATGGGTAGTAAAGTAAGTTAACCCATCTCCCAGTTCCAGGTAGGTAATTCCCTGCCACAATACCCACCATAACCCTTTGAAGGGCCTGCCTCTGAAGGAGTACTCTTCCCCAAGAAACTGCACAATGCCCATGGTTAAAGAACGATGTTTCAAGAATCTTATTCTATACTAATTAATCTCTGAGCCTTAACATTTATCTCTCCAGTACACAGCATACATATCACTGTGAGTTTCAGTTCTGAAGTCTGATAAAACTAATAAACCAAAACTGCCAGAGGTGGCACATTAAACTGGTAAAATGGTTTTCATCTTAATTGGATATGAGCAGTGTTATCTCTAATAACCCCAGGATACTTCTAATTGGAGTTTTCTTTTTCCTTTCTTTTTTTGTTTCTTTTCCTTTCTTTTCCTGTCTTTCCCTTTCTTTTCTAACACTAATGTCATTGACCAGTGTTAATATTTAAATGCCCTCTGTTCCAAACCCCCCTACTTGCTTGTGATATTCTGTGAGTTCTCCTGACTTCAGCACAGCAAGGGAGGCATATTTGTATTCCATTAACAAAGGTGATTTTACGTGTGCTATCATTGGAGATTTTAATAAGATAGAGTTATTGATGTTAGCTAATAATGTTTTGAAAGTTGGTTGTGTTCTCTGCCCTGAGATTCACCTCAGGCCAGCAACTTCTCAATTTTCAGATGTTATTGCAAGACAATGGCTGTCATTGTTTAGGCTTGGATTGTAATTTTAGTATAAATCTTGCCTAATTTTTTTTTTTTTTTAGTGGGGTAAAATCATTCTTGCTGCTTCCTGCTAATTTTTTAGACTCCTTTGAGAAGACTGCATATTAATTGGTAATACTGAAATACCATGTATAATTAGAAGGCAGCTAAGATTTCTGCAGCTGGTATCCTTTTGTTTTATTTTACTAGGGTTACCAAGAAATCATTATGAGGATGAGGAAATACCTACACTGCTGAAGTTTGCTTTTCATGGGAGAGATGCTTTACAGCCAATAGCCACATGGTCTGTAGGGGAGATTGGGAAATTGCACAATGGCTGCTTGTAGGAAACAGTTTTGAAAAACTTCTGTTCACTGTTTTTCAGGATTCTCTTTCTCTTTTTGCTCTTGCTCTTCCACACGTATCCCTGAATTAGCTATTCCACTACATCAATTTTATATAAGTTTTTGTCATGCAAAATTGACTTCAATTTCTCTTTATGCCACCACACTTATCTGGCAGGACAGGTATGCTACTATTGGCTCCAAAATAAAAACATGGTAAAGGATTAGAAGAATAGAAAGGACAGGAGGTCTAAAAGAATTGTATCGATAGCATAAACTGCCTGTTTTTTTCTCAACAAGGATTAAAAATTGAAGCTTGCATGTGTTTTAAATGTGAGAAATTTTACTCCTGAGACACATTCAAGAAGATACAATTCATTTCCCTGCAGAACACACATGCAAACACACACACAAAACTTCTCACATGATGAAGTCTGTACCAGTCCCTCCATCACATGTATTTCTGAGCAAATGCTATCAAGTTCACAATGATCATTACTTTTTCTATATAATTAAAATGTATCTATGCAGAGCTCATTAAAATATTATAGCAATGCAACAATAACACTTTTGACTGCTAAAGAAATCCATAAAACCCCAATTGCTATAAATAAAATTAGCACAAAGACCTGTTCAGTAATTTATATTTACATTTCAGGCAATTAAATCAGCAATACCTGGCGTGTGGATTAGTAAGGATCAAAGGCCTTTCACAAAAAGAGCCTTTTATAGTATCAAAGACCCTGTGACATCATGTTTGCCTTTTATGCTGAATTAGATAATTGCAAATAATTGTAACTCTGAAAGACATTTAGTTTTATAGGAGATTTTTTTTTTTGCCTTTGCAGGTCAGTGTGCAACCCTTTGACCCGTCACTATAGGACTAAAGTCTTTGTTAGAAAGACAAGGAATATTTCCTAACTAACAACATGCATGATTACTTTTGTCAATAATCAGGGAGAGCAGAACAGAAATCTTATGATACACCAACCCTTAGAAGAAATATTTCAGAATTTTTGTTAGGAATTAAAAAACACCCACAGAGTCAGCTGAAAATCTCCCCCCCCCCATCTTACTCTGGGATTTGCCACACCAAATGCAAACAAACCCAAGAATTATAAATACATTAGAAAATATACTATCCTTTTCACTTTTATGCTTGGATCTTTCTTCTACACCTTTACATCCTCATATTGCATCTGTGCTCATGGCAGCAGGGTAATCTGGGGGTTGGTTGTGCTTTCAGCAGTTGCTTACAGGACCCAGGCAACAGAGGAGAGCCAAAGTGCAATAGGCTTGGTGTAAATCTTCAGAGTGTTAAGTGGAAAATCCAGCAGTACATTTCAGCAACAGATCTCTGCACCTACCAGCCAAAATGCTAGAGACAACATGGTCTGACACACTCCCCTACCCTTGTTCTGCTGTCCCAGGAGATCTTGTTGCACGGGATATCTGCAGTCAATTTAAGGAAACTTTATATGACTGGTGACATTTTTAACTTCTGCTGTGTGATAAAAGTGAAAGTAAATATCTGATCCCTGGAAGTTTAGCCACCAGGCTTGCTGAGTCTGGGACTTTTACTGAAGTATAGTGAAAGAAAGGGCAATAAGGATGCCTGTGACACCGATGAGCAAAAATATCTGTCTCTGTGGCTTATCACACTAATGAATTGCTCCTAGTTTTGCTGTCAAAATCCCTAATTATTTCACCTGTCTCACTCCAGGAAGCAGCTCTAGTTTCCATGGGTGGGATGGAGGTGTGGTGTGGGAGCTTTAATGTCAGCTTGCAGGAGTGATGCCAGGTCAGGGCAAAGCTTGTGAAGTGTCAGTCTGTCCTAGAGGTGTGGAGTTCATGGAAGTCAAACCTTTGCCCTTTGCATTAGCACCACCCTGAAAAAAGCGTTTTGCAGAAATGCATATAAAGTTTGGTCTTTGCTGAAGAAAAGGAGACAAAAGGAGGGATGCAAGTAAGGGAAGAAAAGCTGTGTAACTTTGAACATAACCAGACTGAGGTTACCTTTCAAAGTGTTGCTATGCTTCAGTGCTGCCACAAGTTACAGCCTGCCAAGTGAGTAGGAGACCAAACCAAGATATATTTCTTAGATGGCTCAACTGTCTTGGGCTTGGAGGTTCATTAGGAAGTGAAATCATCCCTGGAATACCAAAACACCAGGAGTCAATAAAGATGATATAGGTAATGCATTCTGATTTCCCCTAGCATTAACTCATTTAAAAGTGGTATTAGATAGAAACTCAGACTTTTATAAGGATGTAATAGAGCAAACACGATAGAGAAAGGCATATCAATACTGGGTACTATTTGCCTATGAAGACAGCCAAAGGGACAGTGGTTTGTTTGGCTTAGGGTGACTCTGGGGTAAATAGGAATAGATTTTTAGGTAACACTGTACTGGTCATTGACTGTGGACTGGACATGAGAACAAACTGCATTAAATATTGCCCAGGTCAGTGATTAATATATTCCCATAAACTTTGTAACCTCACAGTCTCACCCTCTCTAAATTTTTCATTTTAATAAAATGAATGTTGTAGGTTTAAGCAACTATACAAACAGTGAGAGCTATTATACATTTGACAGTAGATAAGTAAAAGATTGTATGAACAGAACAAAAATGTAGTGCCTTTCTTAACAGAAGTCACTTCCAGCAAACTGTCTTGGGATCTTTATTAAATCCTGTGGTCATAGATATGCAGAAGGTCCAGATAGGTGCTGAGACATGGTGTTTTGGATATAACTTGGAAGATGGCCAGTCTGGAGTGAGAGGGTTGGACACATATGACCTCCAGAGATCCTTTTCAACTAAAATTAGTCTATGATTCAAAGATTTTTCTTGATGGAATGAAAGAGTCCTTTGCAGTTGTGAGTTTGGGGATGACCAGACCAGCCCTTCTGGCAGCTGACTGTGATGATAGGAGAGAGAAATGCCATGAACACCTACTCAGGAGGGATAGACATGTTTCCTCTACACTCACTGTGTTTCATTACAACCTCCAAACTATCATTACATGCTCAGTAATCCTGTCTGGAGACTACTCAGGCTGCCTTCGATGGGGAATTTTTTTCCAAAACTCATTTTTTTATTCTCTGTCCATCTGCTGTGGTGACTCCTGCCCAAGACTGGTGGTATTTCAAGATCTTTCAATTGCCAAACTGCCATGGAGTGGGAGCATATGTGTTAGAGCAAGGAATTGCACCTCCTCGGTGGTTCTGGTGAATGTGGGGATTCTCATTTGCATCTTGAGTTTTGGGTGCTCAAAATACTGTAGATGGATCCACCTCTTGCTTAATTATTTCTCATGAACAAACTTCCAGTAAATGGAAAAAAAAACCACTTTAGTTTTTACCACTTTTACCATCACCAAGGAAGCACATGAAAGCAGGCCATGGAAGGACTTAAAAATTTAAATTCTCATAAACTGAACAGCCAGGAAGGTACCAAAGTTTGGATTCCTAAACACCTTTATGGAGCTGCAATTTTCTGTTTAGGCAGTGTAACTAAATCAATCTCCTTTGGGCCTTGTAGTCACACACTGATTTTCTTTCCCCTTATTCACTACCTCACAGAAGGTTTTAATATATTTTTTGGCATTAACATACATAATTTTTCATTAGCCATCAGAAAGATTATATTTCATACAGCTGTAGTCAGAATACTGCTGAAAAAATCCACTTTATTTAGAGGATGTTTGTATTGCAATGTAAACAGAAATTTTCAAACCATCATTGCTGTTGCTTCTTCTGCTCCAACTGTGAAGCTGGAAGCACACATGCTACTAGTCAGTATCAGTCTATTTACTGTAGTAACCTGCTTCTATTAATGTTCAGCTTTTCACTGGAACTTGTCAAGCTTTAAAATATTGTGATAATTTTCCAATGTTATACCACCGGGTGCAGTAGAATTTCTCCTGGGCTGCAATTAGCCAACAGCTTATGTTAATTTTAATTAATTAACTTAGGTTGATACTAATGCCATGTAATAAAACATTTTGCTCAGTGTGAAACTTGTCCATCACATTTGTTTGTGACCTAAGTTAGTAATTATGTGTGCTTAAGTCAGTGGTAAATGGAAATAAAATGATGCGTCAAAGCCAAAATGAGGTAATTTGTGTCAACTCAGTTGGTTGATAGTGTTATAAAGGTAAAAGACACAGGAGAGCTGGTTAGAAGCTGGTCATTATTTTGTAATCCAAGGAATCTCTCATGATGCACATTCAGTACTAATCAAGGCACCATTTTCTCCTGTGAAAAGTCTGTCTTGCAGCACAATAAATCTAACTAAAACCCCAACCAACGTACAAGGTTCAGTGAGAAGGTTGACATTTGAATTAAGATAAAATTGCTGTAGTTTGGTTCCTCCTCAGCCTTCAAAATCTAAATGATCAGCCAAAGTGAACATCAAACTTGTGACTAATTGTTGAATGGTTGAATTAGTTAAAAAAAAAAATAGTTCAGGGAATGATGTTTAGAACCAATGCTTTACAGTGCATTAAGGAACACATTCATTTGCACAATATTTACAAAATTTGCTGCTTTTCCCATTCCTGTTTTGGAAATAAGGCTCTCTGCCTCCACTGCTGTAGTATCCCACTAATAAATTTGAAAACTATTTTTCCCCTCAGAACTTGAATTTTAATTTAAAGGCGAATATCCTGTCTGTTTTGTTTCAATTGGACTCTTGTGTTTTCCAATGTTGCCTTTGGTTTCAGGGTGAAAGAAATTTGTTGTCTATATTTTTTCAACTTAGACCAAAACGAATTAATTAGTTAAGCATCCAACTATTCTTACTTGCTTTTGATGTCTAAGTTTCCAAGGCATAAAACTCCCAAAAACCTCAGCAAATGGAAACAACAGGAAAAAAAATTCACCATGTGGATTATCTGCGGGTTTGTTTTTTGTTTTTTTTTGTTTTTTTTTCCTACAAGTTTCAGCTTTATTTTCCTCTTGCTGGAAAAGAAGGTACTCATTAAAAAACTGATAATGTTACTGAGACTACCTCTTCAGGCAGTATGACAAACCCAGCATAGGTGTATGCATTCCTCTCACTGGAGCTTTTAGAAAAAAAAAAAAAAAAAAAACAACATGTTTTTTTATTCAAATTTGTATCTGATTGTCACGCTCTCCCTCCATATGTCTTTCGAACAGATGTCAACAGGTGAAAGTAACCTTGATCGAAGACCAATTCCTTTCAATATAGTGAGTATTTCCCTTCGTGTTAGAAAAAAGGTTTAGTGAAAAATCACATACAATGACATGGAAATTGTACGACTGGTCCTGGCGAGAGCATGGGAAGTGAATAATGTAATTATCATCTTTATGTGATAGAATCAGAGAAGGATAAATTTGTCCAATCCTTGGCCAGTTTAACTTTTTGTTTTGAATTGGTGCTGAAGATTTACCTTGACCTGAAACTATGTAGCTTTTTGAACATTTGCATTATTTAATACTTCCTGAATAAAAGTGAATTAAAAAAACCCCACCTATTTGGAAAAGAAATATTGAAACATTTAATTTAGAGTATATAATTTGTATTTTTTTTTTTTCCACATTAAATGAATCTTTTCCAAGGTGCACACATTCATATTAAGTCTCCTTTCTTATCATAAAGTGATATTTCTTGAATTTTATTCCTTAAAGCAAGTCTTTCACAATATAGCATCTACATTTCAATAATTTCAGCAAATTGATATGTTCTTTTTCAGACCAAACAAATTAAAAATGAATTCTGGTCTTCGAATAGCCAAGATTGGAGAAATACCAATTTGGGGCTCAGTTAACTTTCCTACCCCCTCCCAGTATCCTGATTCTTAAGAAACTGCGTTTCCTATTGGAAAATCATTCAAATGGAAAATTCTTGCTGGACTCAGCTTATAGCAGATTGGGAAACACGTATACATTTGCGCTGGAGAATGGAAACCTGCAGCGTGGGATCTCTTGAGTAGGTTTTACAAGAAGAGCTATGACTGATTATTATGCTAATATTAACTTCCAATTGTTAATGAACCTTTCATCTTGAAGGATCCCAAAACACTTTACAGAGCGCAGAGGTCTCCCCCACTCCCACTGAAACGCAGCCAGCTCTTCTGGCCCTTTATGTGACTCGGTGTTACTCAATAGTAGAAAATAACCTCTGCCCGCCTCTACACCGGCAATGTTTAGAAATGCAAAAAGTAATTACCAAGTTGGACTGCAGCCAAAGCACCGGTTCTGACACTCTTGTTCCCGCGAGTGAAAAGTGCTATAGTATCTTTAAGTGGCCATAAGTCAGAGCTTGGGTCTGGAGTCTTATCAGAAACACAGAGGCACTGGTACAACACGGAGTCTCAGGGGAGGACGGGAACTACTGCCTTAACCCCGGGGTGATTTCTTGTAGCAGCTCCCAGAGCTGCTTGGAGACTTGGTGAGTCTCCCACTGGAAATTGGGCTGACGTAACCCTGCTCGTCTGGTAAAACTGAGTGTAGCTATGACCTGATTTGTGGATAGCCGCCATGCTCTTTGTGATGGATCAAGTCTAAGTTAGGCATGGGTGGAGATGGCACTTTTTAAAACGAAGGTTTTATTTCTGGGGATCAGGGGTGATTTTCTATGCTCTTAAGGGATTTGGGCTTGCATGCTTGCTGGGAGTTTACCTCAAATATGTGTGTATTTCCATCCACCAAATAATTGAAACGTGGAACACAACTACTCTCCTCCTACTCCTAATGGCATGTTTTATGAAAAAAAAAAGTCAAACCCACGGATGCTCTTAAGTTTAGGAAGATTCAATTTCTAATTGTCAGAGACATTAAAAGGAGCCAAGATTTCTTAGCAAGGTACATTCCCTCTGATACTAATTTAAATTAAATTGTGTTTACTGTAAATGGTGTTGCTGTATGAAATGTGCTTCTCCTGCAGAAGCAGTGATGTTTTTAATGACGGAAAGAAATGCTGTGTTTTTGGTACTTTTATTTGGAGCTGAAGTCCATTAAAGTGACTTCATAAATTAAAAAAAAATCCATTTATTTCTATGAATGACTATAGTTAATAAGCATGTGGCATTTGATTTGGAATTAAAGAGGCATTATTACGTTGTTTTAAAGGCCTTAAATTTAGGCTCTGTTAACAAAAAGATAGCAAAGAAGCATCTGTACTTTTAAGCTGTTCTCTGGAGCACTGGAAACTTTGAGGCAATAACACAATGCTCAGTGCCTTAGGCATCCAAAGAGCTACTTTCTAGGTGGGAGGAACAAACCTTGCTGATACAAAGGCAGTGGGGGTTTCTCTACTAACCCAGGTGATGGGCTTTGCTATCTCTTCCGGCACTGATACGGTAGAACGCTTAAGCATCTGTTTGATTTTCACCAGGGGAGGAGATGCAGTAGATATTTACACATCTAAAGCTTATCACCTGGTAGATCTTGGGCTTTATGCAATACCCTTGGGAATTTACCTGAGCGAGGACTTCAGGAACGGGCTCCAGGATTTCAGTTCAACCCTAGAAGCCCACAGCCAAACAGGGGAAGCCGTTAAGAGCAAACATATTAATTGAAGAGCAAGCGGTAAACAAAACCGCAGCGGAGAGCGACCCGCAAGGCAACTTAGTTCAGAGTGGGACCGAGAAGGCGGCCGAAGATCAGGGAAATCGCGATGCCACGGTGGGATGCTCGAAGGTCTTTTCTCTTCCTCGCTGCCTGTTTGAAAAGCCGTGGGAGAGGGAGGCTGTCCCGCAGGACCTCTGCCTGACCCCGGTCCCCACCGGGCCCCCTGCGACCGCGTGTGCTTGCCCGTGTCATGGCAGCGCGTGGATGGCTTGACAGAGTTTACTGCTTTCTGGCTTATTTTAAGTACTCTTGGAATCCCGCCCCCCCCACCCTCCAGCAAACTGGGGCAGGCTGACCTCTAAGCCACATAATCTGAGCAGAAGTTAAAAAAGAAGCCCAGAATTTTCCTTTCCCGAACGGCACCGCTGCTGACGATCTCCGATACCGCTTTAATGTTTAATTGGATGACCGGGTTTTAAACAGAGCATTCTTTAACCCGGCTGACTCTGCCTGCCCCATCCCCCTGCCCAGCAGCAGCCTCACTCCAGTTATCAAAGTGTCATTAGTAGAGACAGCTGCCTGTAAACAACAGGAATGTCAACACAACTGTCTCGGTCAACAGGAATTTAACTTTAATCTGTTCATTACTTAAAGATACATCATCCTCTTTCTGCGCTGTTATCTGCATCACTTGCAGACAAAGGCAGAGAACAAATTGACGGTGGGGGTGGCGGTGGACCGGTCCTGCCTCGGCCAAGCTGGTTCTGTTCATCATTTCCAGTCGTGTCGTCCCCCCGTCCCCCCACCCCGTCTCCTTCCACGTTCCCCTCCTGTATATGTATATATATTTGCTGGATTGCGGGTGAGGGGGGTCAGGGGTTCCTTGTTTAGCTGGAAACAGATACTACATATTTATAAATGTAAACTTGGAGCGCTGCCAGACTCCTGCATTTAAGTGATTAACAAATGTTTCCCTTCAAGTGGACACCTCTTGTTCTAAATATATTTGACAAGAATGTAAAGAGTCAACTGGAGGGTAGAAAGGGCATACCGCAAGCATTTTCTTGCCGAGGCTGCCAGCAGTCCGTGGGCCCGGGCTCTCTGGCCGGTGATGCCGGCGTTCGACGGGTGCCAGCCAAGTTCTCAGCGGGCAGGCTGCCAGCTCAGCCCGGCCTCCCCGCTGTTTAACGACAATGGATTTACTGCTTCTCTGCATATTGGTGTTATTTTGTGTAAACAAGGTTAACACTCCTTTTAAATTAAATGCACCACCTGGTGACTGAATGCCTGACCTTGGCAGACGGCTTTCACCTGGCCCCCAAAAAAGGATGGGTAGCACCGGCCTTTCCCACCCGCCGGCTGCCTTTAATGCCGTATCCCGTAAAAGTGTGTCAGGCTGTGCAGTGCGGAGCCTTTCTGGGACTGCTCCCAGCTCCAGATGCACAGGACATCCAGGAATAGGAAGCTATTACTTATGAACAAGAGTGTTGTTCTCTCTTAACCTTGCGCTTAGTGCATAACTCTTGTCCGCCCTGGACCTGCCGTTTCCCTCCTGCTTTCCCCCAAATAGTTCTCTCACTTAATCAAAATGCATCTGATCTTCCTGGATTTTCTCTTTTGTCTGTGGCCAAAAGGGAAGTTTCTGACCCCGGTCCCTTCTTCTGCTTCAAGAAAGGATGGGCAAACTTGAGACAGATCTCCTTCTTCTCTTTCTGAATGATAATCTGGAGAATAAAGCAATCTTAACTTTGCCAGAGGTATTTAAACCTTTTAACTTCTAAACCGTCATCCGTTGTACAGGTTCAGCTAAGATGTTTCAGGAGTAGATGATTCTGGCACCTTTGATATCTCTAGAGGTGCCTCTCTGTTAAATCTGAAGTCATTCATCATGGTCTGTTCAGAATGAAGAAAATCCTATACTGGGTAAAGAAATCTGCATTTTATGCACTGGAATTAAGAGTCTACAGCGAAATAGTAGCTTTGTGGCTAAAAAAAACTCCTTGAAGGTCTTGATATAGAGACTAAATAAAGCCTACAAGTCCTGTGAGCGAAATGTGTACCGGGGTTTGTAAACTCTGCAGAAGAACAGAGACCCACAGGCTGCAAGGTACACTCAAGGTCAAACCCTCACCCGTGCTACAGATCTAACCTTCAGTGGTTCTCATCAGGGAGGGACACTGAGTTTGGAAGGACAGGAAGTGCTGCTGGGACCCTGCGTGGCAGCATCAAGTCTCTGGTTAAAGACAATTCCTGGGTCCATCACTGCAGTTTTCCTGGCAGAACATTTATATCATTTTCATTAAAGTGGCTCATTTCTCATAGTCTGGCTTAGTGTGGAATCTACCTTTCAGCTGTCCAGCTTAAATGGAGATACGTGGCTTTTCCTTCCAAGGGTGACATCCCTTCCCAGATGTAGGTAGATCAGTACATATTCATTTTTCTCCTGAATGCCCACTCCTATTTGAGTTATTTTAAAGTGATATCCTCTGATATCCTTTGACAGTAAAAATAACAAACTATTTGAATTAAATTATTTCTTTTTATGAATTCTACACTTGCTGCTTTTTGTCTTACTGATTCTCCCCTTGTTCTTGTGCTGTGAGAAAATCAAGTTGAGTGTTTTCTTTTTTTTTTCTCTGGAAACTTTAAATAGAAATCTTAATAATTTTAAACAAACATTAAATATCCAGATATCTGAGTTGAGTAATGAAATAGAGATGATGAGAAGTCATCCAAGAGACTTTATTTAGACTAATAGTGATAAGACATTTTTTAAAAGAAGGGCAGACAGATAGGTACAAAATATATAAAATAGTGTACTACAAATACATGTGCTAAATACAGATTTTTCTAGGAATTTTTGGAAAGAACTCCCTTATCCAGTGGCCAACTAGCAGAATATTTTCTGTGTAAAAAATGCTGCACAGTTAGAGGTGACTGCTTCAAGTTTTAGTGCATAGATGTTGTCCAGCAGTGTGCCTGTTACTAGGGAAAAGGCTATTCCAGCACTGGAGGAAGTGATAGAGTTTTAAGTGAGGAGCAAAAAGCAGAGTTTTTCACAGAACTGCCACGCTGGCTTTACAGATAAGGCTAGTCTAATTAAACTATCATTGCAAAGTCCCCACATTCCCCAGGCTCTTCTTTCACTCTTAGCTGGAGTTTGGATTCGGTACTCTAAGAAATACAGTCTCTTTGAACTCTTTCCTCTTTGTGTTTCAAGGATTGTTCTCATCTGTGCTATAAAGAGCCCCTGTTATCTGTAACGGAGTGCGGTAGCATCTCTCCTGACTGGACCACACAGTGATAGAGCTGGGAGCTCTGAGCGATTCCTCGTAGCCGTTTACTCTCTGCTGTCTGTTTTCTCTCATGAAGAATTCTCTCTTCAGAGTCTTACAGAGCAGAATTGCTTTTAATGAGGTTTATGATAAGCTCCCGATGTCCTTTTCCTGCTTTCCAAAAGCTGTTTGCTAGAGGACTCACCTTTTGTTTCTTTAACAGCCGGAACTAAAAGCAGCTTTGTCATCAAAGTGTCAGCGCTGTTGTAGCAACAGGAAAACGGTAAAATCAGACTAAACTCAGCCAGGTGCAGTGGCCAGTTCTTGAACTTTCACCAAAAGGTCTGTGTGGGTCAGTTTTGAAATAACTTGCCCATATGAAAAGCTTTTTTTCTGTAGGTCTGTCACATTGTTTTCAGTTTGCAGTGGGTGCACCTGAACTGATACACACATTAATTTGGGCATCCTTAGTGCCTTAAGCATCAAACACCAAATGAGATATGTATTGTAAGAAGGACAAGAAGGACTGCTGAATAGGGGACATGATTTTCCTTATAAATACATTAAAGAAAAAGAAGGGAGGAAAAAAGAAAAGAGTTATTTAAACTAGTAAACAGTGCTGGCACAGAAGCAAGTGTGATAAACTGACAGTGAATAAATCTAAGTTAGAAATGAGAAGATTTCTATCCAGTGGAAGACATTATACACTCTAATAGCTTAATAGGTGTGGTTAAGGCAAATAATGAAAGTAGTTTTAACTTGGAGTTAAATGCATTTATAAATGGGATTACGCAACATAGTCGCATACTGGAGAGCTGGGTTAACTGACCTTGGAAGGTCAGTTCTCAGTCTTATGCTACATTATTCCTTCTCATTATCATGTGGCACTAACCTTCAGCAGGATCTTTTTTTTTCAGTTTTCCATTTAAGTTACTCAAAATTCAAATATTTTGGTGGAATTTTTGAATTGCTGGCATGGAAATTAACCCTTTTTTCCTCTTAAAAATTCTTCATAGTTACATTTCCAGGAGTGTTATGAAAAATTTGTAGTTCTACTCAAACATTATAGATCAGTTTCATGGAAAAGGTTTAGTGCTTCCATCTCTGGAGGGTAGGAATGAAACTTGGCGGGGTGGATCTGTTTGTGCAATTTGTTGTCCTATGGAAAATTTGCCCCACTTTTCATCCTGTTTCTAAGCTTCTGAGAAAAAACCCCAACCAAGCAAAAACCAGTTCATGCAAGGTCAGCAGAAACTTTCTGGAATTTGGTAGCCAAGTTTCTAGCTAGCACATGCACTGAATATTTGCCAACTTTTGCATGTATAACCACATTGCATATGTGTTATAACCAAGAAGAGTGTGAGTCTCTTTGTGTCTGGGGTAGGAGGGACAGAGCTAGACTGCTGCTGACACTTACTCCTCCTCTTTTCTGAAGGCTCCTGTGATGCCAGAACTGAGAGTGGAGATAAATTTCTTGCTGCTTAATTCTTCCCATCTGGAGCTCCTGCTGTGTGGAAGACAATGGGGAAAGGACACCCGTAATTTTGTTGTGGAACCATCAGAGGTGAGCCAGGAAGGGACTCAAAGATTATCTGGTCCTTTTCTGTGCTAGGACAGGATAAGCAATGGTCTGGCAAAGCCTACCTGTGCTGCTTTTTCTTAACACCCTGTAGCCCACAGGTTCCTAAGTGGTGTATTCTAACAGTATTTAATTTCCTTAAATGTTTCTTGATATGTACCTCAAATCTTGTTAGTCAGACTGGACATGAAAAATGTTTTATTCCTTTCACCCTTATATCTAGATTTATGTTTCTGAAGGCTGCTACCACTTCTCTCTTTTTCTTGCTGAGACTGAGAAAGTTAAGTGCTCAGTGTTTTCACACTGGCCATGTTTCCTGTACCTCCCATCTCTGCTGTTGTCCCACAGAGAGTTTCTGTGGTGCAAATCTTCCTTGGATTACTGTACCTAAGGGAGACCCCAGTTCTCCAGCTGGTACATGATGTTGGAAAGTATCTCATGCTCTAAAGATTGCACATCACTCCAGCAGGATTCTCGAGTCTGCCTGCAAATCTTACTGGTTTGATATCCTCTGCTAGTTGAATGAGTGCATTATCTATACCATTAAAACATTATTTGTGAAGTTCTGGGACTTATAGAATCATAGAATCACTTGGGTTGTGTTGTGGTTTCACCCCAGATGGAGCTGAACACCACACAGCCGCTCCCTCTAAAATGCTGGAGGTGAAAAAATAGAAAGGAAAACCAACAAAGGAAAAACAAACCTCATGGGTTGGGATAAGGATAGTTTACTGGGACAGTAGAGAGATAATGATGATAAGACTTTATAATGAAGCATATAAAGATGATTATACAGGATATGACCTCTCACCGAACCACACACCCCAGGCCACACAGTTCAGAGCCATCCCAGAACTGGGTTGCCCCAAAACAGCACATCCTGAAGCTGTGCCCTCCTCCCTCACCGACCACCCTTTATACTGAGCATGACATAACTGGCATGAAATACTCTCTTTGGCTGGTTTGGATCACCTGTCCTGGCATTGTCCACTCCGTGCTTCCTGGGTACCCTCTGCCTTCTTGTTATGAAGAACTGAGAAGTCCTTGACTGCTCAGCAACAACTAGAAACATCAGGCTGTTATCAGTGCTGCTCTCATCCTAACTCCCAAACATGGCATTCCACTGGCTGCTAGAACAAAAATTAACTCTAACCTAGCTGGAACCAGGACAGGTTAGAAAAGACCTTTGAGATCACTGAGTCCAACCATAGCCTAACCCTGCCTAGTCCACCTCTAGATCATGTCCTTCAGCACCTCATCTATTTGCCTTTCTAATTCCTCCGGGGATGGTGACTCCACCACTACCCTGGGCAGCCTGTTCCAGTGTCTAACAACTCTTTTAGTAAATAAATTTTTCCATATGTCTAACCTAAATCTCCACTGGTGCAGTTTATAACCATCTCCTCCCATCCTGTTGCTTGTTACCTGAGAGAAGAGTCTGACCCTAACTCTCTGCACCCTCCTTGCAGGTATTTGTAGAGAGCAACAAGATCTCCCCTCAGCCTCCTTTTCTCCAGACTAAACAGCCCCAGCTCCCTCAGCTGCTCCTCGTAGGACTTGTACTCCAGACCCTTCCCCAGCTCCATCGCCCTTCTCTGGACACGCTCCAGTGTCTCAATGTCCTCCTTGTAGTGAGGGGCCCAAAACTACATCCGGCACCCGAGGTCTGGCCTCATCAGAGCTGAGCACAATGGGACAATCCCTTCCTGCTTGTCACACTACTTGACTTGGTAAGCTTTATGAACACAATATAAAATTTGTTGAGATTTGTAAACAAGCTAATAAATAGTCACTAATGTCCCCAATGTTGAAAACTTACAAAGTCTCTGGCACACACAGACACATACACGCAGAACTTGGCAAAAGGATGGCAAAGTGACTTTTAAACACACAGAGAGCACGTTGGAATCAGGGCAGTGCTGTTCTCATTCAGCTTTCCCTATCTGTGGTGCTTCTCTGCAGTGGAATAATGCCAGTTAGTGAGGCTTGGGAAAACAAGAAAACTTGAATCAAATGTATGGGTCTGTTGGGATTTCTCTGCATGTATTGTGTTCCAGTTTCATTCTGTCTTCCTCTTCCCCTGCTTTTTCTTGCCTTGTATTACTTCATCTGTGTGTGCATCTGTATGTGTGTGTCCGTGCCAGCTAGATGCCAGCAGAAACCAAATAAAAAGAAATAATTGTTAATTTGATCATTCTTTTACTGCCTGTGTGCCTCTCTGAAGTTCATATTGTTTCTGATAGTTCTCTTGCCATGGGGACTGGATTTTTGCCAGCTGGGTGCCAAAAGCCAGTGAAAATAAATAGATACATACTAGGGATTGTAGAGATTAAAATACCTACCATTCTCAATTACATAGGGATAATTTAGAAATACCATTTTGTTAAAGGTACCTGATCTGCTTTTATTATGCACAGGATTACAGATGAATGAACCAAAGGAGAGATAATTTTTTAAATCCTCGATTAACAGTCTTTTTCACCTCCTTCTTAAAAAGATGGAGGTGGTGAAAAAAGAGATATTTCCTGTGACTCATGAAAGAAAAAAAATATCAAAATAGGGCAATAAATACCTCTGTTCCCTCAAACTGCATAGTTACATTAAAAAAAGTGCCAAAAGCACAGCAACTTTTTCCTTGGACTATACAATCTTGCAATGTACAAACTTATTAGCAGGTTGACCACATGCCTCAATGAGACCAATCAATCACTGAATAAGCACTTCTATCTCTTCCATATCCCTGGGCAAAACCAATGTTCTGGAGTAAGATTTTGTACTTAACTATAAGATACTTGAGTGGATTTTACTTTAATAAGATTAAACAGAGCATGCATTTATCTGATCCAGGTAATGTGAGAAGTGTAAAGACCAAAAAAAACCCAACCTGTTACCCTATAGGGAAGAGGGTAGGTTGAAGGTAAGGCATTAGTAAACAGATGTGGAAGTCCTTTCATTTCTGTCTCAAATATGCTGATTCATTTTGCATATGTCATCTTCCAAGGGCAATAAAATACAAAAAATTGTTGCTCAGAAGCACAAAGACTGCAAGGCAAACTTTGTCTTGACAATTACAGTAATTAAGTTTATGTCATTTGCAAGGGTTCCCATCTTTCAGAAATTTTTTTGTTCTTTACTCTGTAAGTTAATGTGGTCCCACAGAATATTTTGAACAGGTTTTCAGTATAAACAAGTGTGTTGAACCAAAGTGAAAAGTACATATTGAACACAAAACCAGTAAACCTCTGTGAAAGAGGTTTATTCCCCGATTAGCTATGCAGGAACACCGTGGAAACCCATTGCTAGGAGTTGCCACAGTGGTTCAAATTGAGGCATATGGCATTATTCAACACTGGGCAGGAGCTAGCCTTCATGACCAAGTGGATTTTTAATTTCTTAATTCTATCACTTTTTTTTCCTGCCCCCTATTAGCATGGCCCTTTCAGATCTTTCTCCCATAAAAAAAAAAATCTCCAAGACAAACCGGCCTTGTGAAGAGTAATGGCTAGTCTAATCAGATTCCCTTTTGTGCTTCTTATGAAGGCCACAGGTTCCCAAGGATTATATGGCAACAGTAGAATAGCAGAACAATGGGCAAGTTTGAGATCAGATGCTTCCTCTATTGTTTCCAAAGCAAACAGTTCCAGGAAGCATGCTGTTCCCCGCATTAGAGCTCTGTAGAAAGACCTTATTACACTAAGTATGCTACAGGAGATACAGAAGCAGATCAATATGTGGCTAAGTGTTTTAGCCTTATTTTTATTATGTTTGACAGCGATGACAACTTTGTATGTATGTCACATATAAGATGACTAATGTGTGTACATGTGTGAACCCCTTGCACAAACAGGTTTTCCCATAAACTCTTAGGGAACGGCAAGCTCCCTGAGAGCAGATCAGAGCACGGATTGAATCTCAAAACAAAATAAAGAATCAAGCTAACCCCAAACCAATTTCAGGTCTTATGAGAAGCTGCAACAGCATCAATGTCTGGAAACATCTACCACAAGTGGTTTCAATCCAGAATGATTTCCAGGAAATGCTTGCCCTGAGTTCTGCTACAAAATGTGTCACCGGGATGTTGTCTGTGTTCCTGACCCAAAGGAGGATGAAGAATACTGCAAGGCAATGTGAGAAACTGAGGTAATGAAAAAAGAACTTCTTTGTATGAGTTGATGATTTTCTCTTGGGTGAAGATTCCCTTCTACACACAGAAAAGAACCAACCAACATGAGCCATTTTTCCGAAGATAGCTCAGTCTCTGTAGTAGGCCAGCAGCCAGATGAGGGGTTTTAAAGGAGTTATGGTAGTTATAAAGAGGGAAAAATTTGCAAACACTGATAATAATACTCCTACACAGGAAGGTTTGAGCCAGTCACACTACTCCCCCCCTTTCCCAGTGAGATTCAGAGTTACATAGGAACAGGAGATTGTTTTGGCTGTGATTAGATAGCACAGATGGTACCAAAATGTGTAACACCTACCACAAGTTCTTTAGTTTCATATCATCTGCACAACAGTTCTTCTTGGCCTTTTAACAGTTCATTGAATGGAGGAAGAGGAGAAAAAGACATGGGACAATTGCTGGAAATGTGCAGCAAGTACTGTTTTATTTTATCATTCAGGGAATCCATACAGGAGCACGGAGATAGGCTCATATAAAATCTTGCATGTATCTTCTGTGAGATGGTGTGAAACTTCACTTGGCTCTTCTCTTTCAAGAATCCCCAAAACTTGGCAAGTAAATCTCACAACACATATGAGAATTACATCAGTAATCATTTTGCAGATACATACAACGAGGTACAGGAATTTTAACCAGTTTTCCCAGAACCACAGAAGGAGTTTGTAGCATGGGTGGCTCATATCTCCATGGAGCTTCTCAGGAATCCCATGGACTTTGTTTTCTGCCCTGACATAAATAGCACTAGTCTTTGGTTTCCTTTTCTGACTTTGTAGGTCTTCTACATGACCTACAATAAAACTTTATTTTCCTGTCCTAATTTTTCAAATAAGTGCTATGGTAGCAGCTTGTGATCCCAGGAATATTTTACTGCCAATTTTAATATTATTTTTTATTCACTTTGCTATTTGCTGTCTTCTTCTACAAAAAACCCACTGATTTTCTCTCCCTTTTAATAGTTTTTTTAAGGGTTCAGAAGAAAGAGAATAGAAAATATACTTCTTTCTTAGAGAGAAGTACAAAAATTTCTCAACACACGTGCCGAGGTGCCACCGAGATGGACATCCTAGAGATTATGAGACTTCCAGTTCGAGATTGTCCAGGTTGCCTATTTGATTTGATTGCAGCAGGTACTCAACTCTCCTAGATAGCTTTGAAATATTCTTTGTAATGTTACTTAACAATAAGGCTGAAAGCATGGAGCATTCTCTGAGAACTAGGAAGTGCTGATGGCCTAAAACCTCTGTCTTTTGAGTACTCACCCACAGAATTTAAAAGCATTTGAGATTTTTTTTTGCCCTAGCAAATGAGAAATCTTTTGCTACATTGAGTCTCCATATTAAATGGAAAACTATCTGTTTTAGGACTTCTAAGATGGTTAATACTCAGGGAAGGATTACTCTAACCACATCTACAGTGAGCTCCCTGTTGATACACACAATGAGCAACATGGATGTCATTGCACGGACTTCAGCTTAACTCCACTGCAGAAGAACATGGCTACTGGCTCATTCTCCCACATACTTCTGAAGAACTTCAAATTTAGGATAATGATGAAATCTTAGTTGGTGAATCATGCCTAAAAATGAATCTTTGCAAGAGAAATATGTGATTTTCAATGTGTCAGAAATGTGAGGGAAATGCAAGGTGTAATTCCAAGGCATTCTACCACTTCCTGTAAATATTGTTTTCATAAAGACAGCCTACTCATATACTCAGATAACCCATCCTATTATTCTGGCAGCTACAGGACTGTGGAATCACACCTACTTGAACCTGAGGGATTAGAGGTTTTGCTCTTTAAATAGCATAGGTGCTGGACTGGCCACATTTTTCAGACCTCTTTGGAGAAACAGAATTGATTTTTTTTCTTTTTCTTTTTTTTTTTTTTTTTTTTTTTTTTTTTTTTTAACAAAAAATCATTCAGGACCCAAAATAGACATAAGTGAGCCTCCTCCTTTTGTAATTGTGTTTTTGAAAATCAGACACGTAAAATCTTTTGTAGCTGTGGGCTCGAAACTCTCTTTTGTGGAAACACTGGTGCACTGTAATTGGTTGAGTACTGCTATCCAGCCTGAGAGGGTGACCTTTCACACTCTGCCCTAAAAGAACACTATAGAAAGAGAGGTGGCGTAATCTGGGTTAAAGGCTTCTTACTAACATGTTGAGAGCTTGTTTCACACACACACAAACAGTTGCACGAAAGCCCCAGCCTGATGATAACTTAGCACTTTAGCATGGTGCTCTTGAGACAGCCCTCTTCTGAGAGAATAAAGAAGGGCCCCTTAGTTGAAATGCAGGACCGAAGCTCTTCATAACCACTGGGCAACTGTTACGAGGGAAAAAGAAAGTTAAAAGAGATGAGAACAAAAGGGGCTATCCTTGTTACAAGGCTTTGGTTCTAGACCTGAAAAACTCCTCTCTCCTAATCTTTTTATTATTTTTCTCTGTATGGCCCCAGGTTTTGACAGTGAAATCTCTTGTCTTTCTGGGCAAGTGTATTCAGGGATGGTTAAGAAATTCCCGTGGACCTGCCTTTGTCGTGATCGCTTCGTACATGAAGAAAGAAGGTGAACATCTTTGCTTATTTGATTAAGAAGTGAAAAGAATGGGATATTTCTAAAGTTAGGCAATTAGAGGCAAAGTCTAGCTTAAATAGTATAAAGACCCTAAAAACTGTGGTGCTGTTATATTCAGCACACAGGAACAGGTAAAGATTTGTTTGCTTAGGTTGTGTGTAGATTTGAGACTTTTACTTTTGCCTTCAGAGTGACTGAAATCACAGCTAGCCAGCTGAAGTCACTGCCAGCATGGGGAAACGTCCCAGGTCCCATGAACAGAATCTGATCTCAGTATGTGATGAACATATATGAACAGTATGTGATCTCTTAGCTTACAAAGCCTCCTCAGGGCTAATGATCTCAGGGCAATTGCTACTTGCATCTCTGCTGTCCCCTCACCTCTCTTTTTTCTAATGCTTACTTCAAAATCAATTAATATATCTGCTTCTCACAGCTTATCACTTTATATTTCATATTTCTGCCTTATTCATTTTCTAGGTTTTGTTTTCCATATGTCCCAATTTTCTTTCTTAGATATTCCCACATATTCAAGTTACTCTGCTATTCTAAATATTCAGTGTTTTACTATTTTATATATAACTACTGTCAATAAAGTGCCACGCACTGTCACTGATTCCCGTTAAGAAAAAAAAAAAGATATTTAGAAATTACTTTAGTGCAATTTCTTATCTGCTTATACCCCATATGATTTGCACAAAGTAAAAAGAGATGATAAAGTTCTGTATTTAACACAATGTTAGCCTCTCTCATAAAGGATTTTCTTCTGGTTAACAGTTAATGGGACCAGGGAGCATCAAAGTCAGGACTGAAGCTCTGGTTGGACTCTGGACCTTATGGACTATAACAATCCTCCTTAACTTCATGATGTAGCAGGTCGGGTAGTGCCAACTCTCTGAGCATTTAATTTCTTCAGTGTTTCTGTTAGCTAAAAGCTTTTAGTGTCCTCTGCAGCAGAGTTAATCTTGGTTTGTGGTGTCTGTATTTCTGACAGTGTTGACACATTTCCTCTGTTCTTAAGTACTGTTTTGGTACTTTTAATGTAAAAATCTTATAGAACTGGTGACTCAGTTTACAAGTCTCCCCCGGAGAGAGGTTCCTGAGGTATAATGAAGATTGTAAACATCAGATGACTGAATCTTCATGGAAGGCCCCAGAAGTGGTCATCCAGGCTGGTGGACCAGCCTTGAAAAGGACTAACCAGCCAACTAACCACTCAGAGTCACGATGTCTTATTCTGGACAAAACAAATTCCACACTGTTGAACTTTAGCTTCTCATGGGTTAAAACTTGACCTCCTTGCCTTTGGAGGCTGAGGTTAAAGTTCCATTAGCTTACAGGAAAGAATACATTTGATGAGTTCATCACAGCCTACAGTGGGGATATTTTGTCACAGCACAAAATCATGGCACAATACAGCATGATTGGTGGCTGGTTCCTAAAAGCAGCCCATGGATGTGGTTGGAAAGGTTGCAGCTGCTCATGGTGGAGAGCCATTGGCAGCCAGTGATGGGGACTTGCCCACAATGTCCCTTTGAACCATGCAGAGCACTGGCTAGCCTTCCACGTCCCTCAGTTTGGGATTCACCCAAGTCTTTGCCTCACACCTACAATTTTGGAAATTAATTGCTTTACTCCTGATAGATAAGCTAGTTTACATATAGGAGCAATTGGGTATCCAAAAAGTATTTATAGATACATCTGAACAGAGTGATTACAGGAGGACTGCACAAAGAGTACCATTAAAAGGAAAAAAAATCCCAACAAAACAGGAAAGGAAAAGGGAAAGGAAACGGCACATTTTGTTTCTAAATCTTTCCACCAGAAAAGGTTACAAAATTTAGGGAAATGAGCCACAGCTGACATGCCTGACAAATAACTCTCATGGAATCTATAAAGTGAGTTTATTTGTGCCATCTTTTACAGGAAGGGCTGTGTGTGAGTTTTGTAGCATTGCCACTGGGGTTGCTGAAACACCCGGTTGGTGATCAACATTTTGGATGCTCATGAATAACCGGAATATGAGCACCTTAAGCACAAATTCAACAAAGGTTTTTTTCAAGTTCATCATCACATATGAGATTGCATCATTCATAGTGGCATTTATAGCCATCAGTACTATACAACCCATGGTAACAGATGACATTGCATGCTGAAAGAGGCCGTGAAAGGTCTTTCATACTGTTTCCTGCTCCTAATGACAGCTTTTACTGCCAGTTAGGACAGAATCCAAACACATGAAGTCATGATGGCTGTAGGTGTTGATTTGGATATGAAATGTATAACCTAGCTTATCCAAGCACTGATTAACAGAGACAAGTTTTTCAGCTGACATGCTGCATGTAAAATGTTAGAGAAAACTATAGGTGAAGGGACAGAGAGGATGGGCATGAGATGGGATATTACCCTGGTAGCAAACAATTCGATGCACAGAAGTATTTTGTGTTAAAAATGTGTTTGGACGCCCACGCACATAATCATTTGGACATCATGCCCTTAGAGTCTATTCCAATTTACCATAAAAGAATATACATGTCTCTGGGTCCAACTATTAGGTTTCTCTGCTGGATGAGGGTGACATTTATATCCCTCTGTATGTGTGTTTTTGTTTGTGTGTGTATATTCTGCACGTGTATTTTCATGTTTAGCCAAAACTACCACGGCTATAGAAGGCTCATGAATATTTTATAGCTTTTGTTCATGAATTCATTCATGAGTTTTATAAATAGTGATAATTTGAAAAAAAATAATATGTCTGAAAGGCAATACCACTTTACCTATAAATGACCTCTTTCTCTTTTTATTTTCCCTAGTTTGGATATGTTTTCCCAAACAGTCTGGGAAAGTGTTTGCTGGTCTGTTCATTTCACTGAACCTTGGGCGTTAGCAGCACAAAAGCGAATGCAAACCTATACATACTCACAACACACATTTTTCCAGCCTATAGCTAAGAAGAGGTTATTAAAGGGGTGGAAACATGATCTCTGGAGGGCAAACCTGTTGGTCAGTGCAAAGTTGAGACCATGCTGTGCTGGATGGGTCCTGCATTGCCCGTGGGTTTGCTGCTCCCCCAGCCCAGCCTGGTGTTGATAGCTCATGGCTGGGCGGTCTCACATTCCTTTTTGGAGTATAATGTGTGTGTGTGTGCGTGCACACACGTGGCTGTATAATAAAGTAATATAGGGTAATCCCCTTCTGATGACAGAAGCTTCAAGTGGTTACAAGTAGCAGACCAGTTTTCAGATGCCTGAGGTAACTGTCTATAAGGTGCAAGGTAAAGAAATAATTAATTACACTTACTGGTTAAAATGGGGGCAATGATATATGATAGCTTGCTTTTATTGCAAGCACTTTGATTCAATGTGAGGCAGGGGTTTTGGTGAACCAAGTGTCAAGCCGAGGAGTATTTTTCTGCAGCCAAAGGTTGAATTTAAGTAATCACCCAGTGCAATTTTCCCCATATTGGATGTTCAAAACTGCTATGTGTACAGGGGGAGGAAAAGAAGTGAAAGATGGAAACAGAGAGAGAAAACATCCCCTAAATTCTGAACATGCAGTCCTGCTGAGTAACCACATTCATGACCAAGTGGGAGTGATTTGTTCTGACAACACAGGACTACTAATTTTGCTGAATTAACAGCACTACCAGTACTGAGAAAAAAAAAAAAAAAAAGAAAAAAAAGGAAGATATTTGCTCCAAATTATTAATTACCAGGTCTAGAGTATCACAAAAGTTTTGGCTGAATCATTCCAGTGTGTTGCTCAAGCAGTTAACTACCTGTAGCAATATGCTTAAAAGAACAATATGTGTGTTTATATTTTGAAGTTAAAGCAGGCTTACACTCGCTTGTGAAAGGAAAAAAGTTAGAAGATTGAATTGGATTCCCTCACTCTAAAGCAGAGGGCATTTCACTGAAGGTCTTTATATTGATGTAATTTTTTTTTATTCCTTACATTTGGAAAAAAAACCCCATGAGTCTAAGATTAATATTTTCAGTACAAACTTTGGAATCCACTTGGACATCCCAGAGCTTCCAGCTGTTGTTTATGCTATTAGCTAGAAAAACCCAGTGCCATTCTTTTAAACAAAATTAATAATAATAAAAAAGCTCTATTTAGTTAATTTTGTGGAGTTATATTAATAAGCACAATTTGCACTGTGCAGGTTTACTTTGTGGTTTGTGGTGAGTTTGTAGAGGTTTTGTGAGCAAACCCAAATGTGGTGACAGCGAAACCTTTCCAAAGTGCAGGCTTTTATGCTGTAAGCACAGAATTTCCTTTTGTGGTTGTGTGTGACGTGGTTTTTGGATAATAAATGTCTATAATAAGGTTTCCTTGGGTTGGCTCAAAAGGCTTGTGCCTCTGTTTTTAATGGCTGCCTTTGGAGGAGTTTTGGTTACATATATTTTCTTAGAATTTGAGCACTTCTTACAGACAGTGTTTAATGACCTCCAGGCTGATCCAGAGATGTATTGCTCACTCACCACTTCAGACCATGAGCTCTGACAATACACCTCTGTATTACCTTGGCTACCCATTGGGATGTGGTTTTATCCAACAGAGAGAATCAGGAAAGGTAGCTGAAGGAGAGTGAGCTTCAGGTGGCTTCATGGCCCATTGCATGTGCAGTTAAGAGCAATTTTGAGCTTCTCTAATTTTTCCCAGTAAATACCAGAAGTCCCTAAAAGGGCTGGAAGGAGCTGGGGCTGCTCTACTCTCTCCCAGGACAGCAGCACAGTGGGAGCACAGCTGCCACCACTCAGGTTTTCTGCACCAGGAGCATATGTACAGCAGGAGTTTTCCAACTTCATAGTTCATAATTTCATCCTCCTCAAATCTCAACCGTCGAAAGAAGAAATATCCCCCTTGTGACAGTCTGCATCATCCACAGTGATGCTATTTTTGTGGTGGAAGGGAGGGCAGAGGAAGGAACCACATTTGCTGTAGAAACTGGTTTCTATTCCAACACAATGAAAAAGCAGATGAGGTACTGAATAAAAAAAAAATGCTGAAAGAGGAACCGACATGTTGCCAAACGCAAACCTACCGAAAAACCCCAACAAAAAGCCCAACCACCGAAAAAACATGCCTTTTGTAAGGCACTCTTTGTGGCAAATCAGTAAAAGTTGATTCCTGTAATGAATTAAAATATTCCAAAAGCTTAAAGCTTCTATCACAGTTGACCTTTAAGGCATGTAGCAGCAAAGAAGTTAATACACTTTGCACATGTTGCAGAGCAACAGGTGGTAGAAAAACCCATGCAGGCTCCTTGCATTCCTTACTTTTCAAACTGGTGGCCCCTGGTATTCTGGGATTTACACTACCTCCCCCAGGCTCTGACTGACAAGCTAATCGGTGTGCTGGGAAGCCCTGAGCTATTGATTCCACTGTAACAGAACACCTCCCCGTCAATGAAACTGCAATGAAATGCTTCAACAACGAAGAAAGGGAGGCATTAGGCTGTTGAGCAACTGGAAGAAATTTGCTTGTAGGTAGTGCGGCAGAAATGAAAAGGCTCTCGGGGGCACAAGCTTGAAAAGCCAGGTTATTAAAAAAGCCACAAAGCTGGAGTCTGGCTGAGTGGAGAAAAATAGTTATGGCTCAGTTAGGCGTATCTAAAAGGAGGAGGGAGGGGAACACAGCTTTCAAAATTGCGTTAATCCCCCATGTACTTAATTTCTTTTCTTTTATGGCAGCTTGTAGTATAGCAACAAGTATTCAAGCAGTTAATAATTTTAAACAGTTTAGCTTTCCGTAGGCAATATATCTTTAGCCTTAATTAAAATTTTATTTTAGTAGGGGGAAAATATTAAAATGACATTCTGATCATCTTCTAAGATGGAAAATATATGATAATATGAATATTTTATTAGACAAACTATTATTAAACAGCTGGTGGAAAAAATCCTTAGCCACTGATTAGGTGGGTTTGTTTGAAATGCAGGTCACTACTTCTTAATAATGGCCCAACCACTTTCCACTCATTGTATTGGCCACTGATGCACCACCTGCAAACACAAAGATCCCGATGATTTGTACCAGAATCCTGATGCCCCAGTAACAGAACTGGATCCCTGCAGTGCCAGCGCTGCGGATGTTTCCCATTTTGGGGTAAAAAGCATGCTCAGCACATCACCTGAGCAGGTCTCTCAAGTGGTGGGTCAGGAGTTGGATTCAGAGACGTGGTCTTTGTTTCAGTGGACTTGAAGGGATGAGTATCAGAAGGTGAATCAGCTCGGCCATTTTAATTGGGGTGGGAGTCAGAAGGGAGCTGTCAGGGCTGAGCTTTGAAGCTGGAATTTGCATCTGCCGTTAATTCAGGAGCCGGAGTTTGCTGACCTTCAGGCAATGTGCACGTCCTATCTATTTACTCAGTCTTTTCCCGAGTGAGATGTCAGTTTTTCTTTTGGAAAGTCCTCCCCCCGCCCTGCGTGGGTTGTTGAGTACAATAAAAAATGTGTAGGCTTTGATTGCACACGAGGCAAAACGGTGACTTGCTTATGTGGCCAGATTAATTTTTCAATGACAATAAAATGGCTGACATTGTACATAAAGTGAAACCAGAAAACAGCAGCTTTTTTTTTTTGAAATTTCACGTTCCATCAATTATCTCCTGTTGCAGGTTCAAGAATTTTGCCTTGAACAAACAAGATGTTTTTTCTGCATACTGATTTTTTTTTCTTGATGGCAGTGGTGCCTTCTATCTGAGTCAGTATCTGATTATAAATATATACAGGGGCTGTCTTCCTGTAATAGAGTGCTCTCTGTATAGAGGGGATGGGGTAGCTAGGTGCTAAAGGTTGATCTCAATTTGTTTGGTGTCCTAACCTGTGTTTAAGGTCTGCCACATTTTCCTGCAAGAGACGGGCTTGAGTGAGTACCAAGCATCTCATGACTCTGATGGACAGAGCTGTGGCAGCAGGGTCCAGCCAGCTCCAGTCACAGTAACAGAGAACATCCATGAGGTAAAAAGTCAAGGAAGAAGAGAAAATATTAAAAGAAAACAACCTAAAAACTTAAAATCACAGAAACACAAGTCCTACCCCCACTGAGGGCAATCAGAATATTGACTTTGATTTCAGTTTGATCAGAATGGAAAAAAAAAATCCTTCTTTTATTAAATATATTCTGTCTGATGAAGAGTGGCACATGCACCAATAACAGGTCCTTCCTAAAGCTGACCCTTATCTGTTTGCCTTAACTCTGTCCTTGTCCTTGTCCGAAATTCCTCTGAGGTTGATGGACATTCACCAAAAACTTGGATTTGTGTCAGCAACATTAATGAAGCTGAATTGAGAAATATGCAGCTCAACAGAGAGGAGTTCTGTTTTACATTTGTGCAGTCTGGGCTAAACTTTCATGGACTTTCTACTCATCAAAATGAAATGCTCCTGTCATGAAATGTATATGAGCAACGTACGGCTCAGCTGAATAGCAGGCCAACAGCTGTAGACTTACTAATAAATTCCCTGAATAACATATTATCAATGTTTGGGATGTTCTTCTAAACCCAGATATTCCTAATAGCATTTTTTAAAAGATTAATTCATTCTGGTCTGATAGATGTTTAGATTTTAGAGAATTAAGTGGTTATCTGGTAACATGAACATGGTATGTCTATTTTTAATGTGAGATTTTTGCAAATTTTGACAGCATTTTTGTTTTATGCTGTGACTGTTACCTAATAGAAAAAGCAATTCTGAACTCTTATTTCACTGATTAGACACTAGTGTTTTACAAGTATTTTACAATTAAAAATTCTTAGTCTTGTTTTTTCTTTAGGAGTGTATGAATAACTTTTTCCCTGATGTTCAATAAATTGAAATACTACAAGCTTTGAGCCTTTTTCCCAACTGTAAACTATGTGCTCATGTAGACTCTAAAACTGGAAAACACTTATGTCTCAGGACTAGCTCATACCAGTTACTGATACAGAATATTTTATTTCTGCTACTTTCCTTTACTGTGAGCATATTTTATAGATTATCATGAACAGGAGGGGTAGAGGCTGGAGGCCTGGAGATAGGGAGTTCTTATCTCCTACTCAGAGAAAGAAAAAGAAAATAATTTCTCAAGATGATCTAAGTCAGGGAGTTTAAAAATAACCAAAGATGGCTGGAACACCTTGGAGAAGATAATCAGATCCGTTTATCCAAGATGATTGTTAATAACCCTGTAATTATTGACTATTATTAGTGAAAATGTGAAAGCAACTAATAGTTGTTTAAAAAAAAAAAAAAAGAGAAGGTAAAAACCTCAGAAATTTAATGCAAATGGGGTTGATTCCTCTTCAATCAATGGGCTTTTAAGCTTCCTTCGGGCTTTAGATTTGCAGAGAAGTCAGGACTGGCATGGCTTATAGCGGCTGTTAATGCAACACATGCCTATCATTTGCTGTTGACAGGCATTAATAAAACCCTAATCTGAGGAAATTATGAAAAACCTACATATTATGCAATCTGGTTTATGTTTTGGCATGTGGCAAGCATTGGTCCTAATACAAAGGAAACCATCATGTATAAACTTTACTGCCATTGTTTCCATTGTAAGGGGAATTGCTTTTTATTTCTGTAAAAATAATTTAATTTTTTTTTTTTTATCTTTTAATTGCCTCAAGATTCAGGTTTGTTTTGTGTTACCATGGGTGTTACTTTAAATGTTTTTTTATAGCAGTTACTGACTCTAGGTCAGCAATAGGGAAATTCAACTATGATACATCCCTTGTCTGCCTGACTGCCCCTTTTTCTCCCAATACCGGTTTTTGCAGCATGTTTCCCATAGTTCCATTCCCTCAGACCTGAAATACTCCAAGAAACCTCTTCCCCCCACTCCCTCCCACCCCCATGTAACCTCTCTCTCTTTACAGAATGGAGCCTTTTCAACAACATATTCAAGACAAACCTACCACTGCCATGCATACATCCTTGGCTTTCTCTTCTTTAAGGCACTTCCCTGGTTTTGATGCTAACTCACACTTGGCTGTGTGCAGTTACACCTTCTCCTGAGTTTATCTGGAGCTGCTGGGAATTCACTGGATTTCCCAGCTCCCCTCCTCCCAGACATGTTAAACTTTATTTACTAGTTTCATCCCATACAAAGAAAACATGTGTTATCTCTTAAGACACCATGAAGTTCCATTATACTTGTATCTTGGCGTGTGATAAATTCTTTCTTGCTTGCTCAGTTCTCCCTTTCTCTGTCTCTTTCATAGGATTTTTGTGCATATGTGTTTTTAAGCACCATGATAAAGTCTTAGAATCCTGATACATTTTTGTCATTGCCTAAAGTATTGTATACTAAACTCTTAAAAATATCTAAAATACAAATGTTTAAGGGAACTTAGAGACAAAAAACTCCACAAGCAAGAGACAAAGGACAGTCAATAATATGAGGGTGAGAAAAACAGGAAAACTATTCTACAGATATTCAGGCTGGAACGTGAGTGCTAAGAAAAGTCTTTGGATAAATTCAACACAGATTTGGCCTGCAGCTCTAAACTGGCAATTCCAGTAGAAGGGCAGACCTCTACCCTGTGGTAAAGAGGTACAGAATAATGCCTCTTTGAATTAGTTTCAAAATGTTGCTGTGATGCAGACGAATTGCTCCTAGATGCCGAAGTGCAGCACACCACATAATAGCATATTGTTAAGTCACACTGCCATTAAAGGATATAGTTATTAATCAAATTAAGTCAAAACACAAAGCAAGTACAAATTAGTATCAGATGACATGTCTCACTGAGAGCAGAGGAGAAGGGATGGAGGGAACCTGCCATTTTAAAAGAAAACAATCTTTCATAAAACTAAAACAGAAGGTGAGGGAATATCCTACTGCCTAGTAACTGGCAGCTGGTATGTGCTATCTGGACAGTATTTGCCTTTAAATTCACAGGACAGTCCTAGAGTGCTGCAATGTAACTGGTGTCTTTCAGAAGCTTGGGTTAAACTCTGAACAGTGTTTTTGGAGATGTGGAAGATGTTTACCAAGACAGACAAAAGTACTTGAAAGTTAAGGGTCTTAATATTTTATTATTTTTTTCCCATCTTGGTACACAACTTGTCAGCGCGAGATTTTAGCTCTAGAAGAAATGTTAATTCCCATTGAAAGGTGGTTTGGGATTGGGAGGGATTTAAATATTGCCATTTTATTAAATTCAGTGGAAACCTGTCATTTGTGGGTTGTGAAATAGGTCCAAATATTGTGATTTGGGCATGTTTGTCTAGATAGCCTTTCACAAAAAGAAACAATTTACCATTTTTGTGTAACTTGGATAACTATTCACACATGGACACATGGTTTACACACTGTTACATGGACATATGTATGTGTCTTCCCAAGTATCACAATATTAACTTTAGCTCTCCAAATTCTTCTAGTTACGGTGAAAATCGGTGAGTAGTTTATTGAAAACAGTGATACTTATAGTGCCTAAAGGTAATGTATCGACATTCAGCAGTGTTGTAGGATTAGGAGTCTGCATTATGATGTGCACCCTTGCAGTAAATTTATTTTCTTTATGGATCATCAGAAACAGATATAAAATGGAAGCACAGCTTTCTGTACAGGAGGAAAAGTGGCTTTTTTGAAGGCATTGTGTCTACTCAGGCATGAGTTACATGGCTATCACGGGATAATCTACCTTTAAAATGATTCTAAATTTTGTTTACAGGTAGGTTTGCATTTTTATTTTTTTTTTTGTTAAGTGCTGGTTTGATTTGGAACATGATTGGTAGGTGGCTTTGTGAGTTACCTGTCAAAATTCAAGTGTGTTTACTTCATTAATGGTTCCTGAGTGTGAAAGTTTGTTTCCCTTCTGCTCTTGCTTCCTGAGTCTGTGGTTTCCTCATCATCATGACATTGCCAAGTGTGGTGCTAACGTACTACTTCTGCACAAGAGAATGTCATCACATGGGATTACGACCTAAACAAAAGCCACAACGGCAAGGCAGTCAATCTCAGGTGAATTGCTTAAACAGTGCATGTTTGTATTAGCTCAAATGTTAATATAGACTGCTCTCTGCCAT
This sequence comes from Heliornis fulica, assembly GCA_013399135.1. Taxonomy (NCBI): domain Eukaryota; kingdom Metazoa; phylum Chordata; class Aves; order Gruiformes; family Heliornithidae; genus Heliornis; species Heliornis fulica. The sequence goes on from VXBZ01006758.1 coordinate 157,203, forward strand.
TATGGATTTGTTATGGGTGATAACACCTGGAGAATATATCTTTCAGAACTGGACAAAGAATAAACACAAGTCTGACTTAGTTCCTCAACAACAACAAAAACAAAATGCCTTGAGATGTCACATAATTTCTTATTAGTCTTCATATTGCTATTTCCCTATTAGGTGAATGAGAGACCTACAAAAAAAAAAAAAAAAGGAAAATAGGGACACAGAAGAGTATTTTGGGGGAGTGTTTGCTGCTGCTGCTAACTATCCCATTGAGTTTAGTAGAATTTGTTGAGTCACTGACGGATGGCAAATCATGTTCTTAATTATGGCTTTTTGGTGATAACAAGTTTAAAGAGCATCTTAAGGCTGTTGTGTGGATGTATGGTGATGAAGAGAACCAAAGAAAGAGAATGGCATTTCAGGGAAGTTCTGTTTGAAATCTTGGAAAGACACATTCCTAACAGACTAAACTCTAGCAATCTTTGACCACATCGGTGCTTTATGTTCTTTGAAGGGCTAAAATACTGTACAATAAGCCTGTCAAGAAAGATGATTCAAGAGTAGCATGTTGTATGACAGCAAAGACTTGGAAGTCTGAAGAAACAATGAGTGGAAGCCAGATAAATGCAGGTCTCTGCACATAGAGAGGCTGCCGTGCTGGTGGCTTTAAAACAGACTGAAAACCAACACATGTACTTCACTCTTTCCTCAATAGCAATGGGCTTAAAAACACTTTAAATTATTTGCTCATTTGAGGCCTGAATGGGAGGGGAATATAGCAAACATAATAGGGTGTTAAAAACAAATCAGCCCTCATGTAATTGGGCACAGTTTCCCTGAAGCAAGTAGAGTCGCACCTGTTTGAACCAGGGCTTCATCTGGTCTGCTGAAGGTGAGCTGAGGCCCACCAACACCTTTCAGATGGATCTACCATAAGTCAACAACTGATGATAACAACCTTCAACCCCAACAGCAAACAATTCCTCATTCCAGAAGAAGTGTTTTGAGCCACAGGGGAATATTGGGAAATAAACCTGTTTTGAGAAAAAATGGTCTTTCCACAAATAGCCGTGATTAGTTTTGAATGTTTGTTCCATCAGTGAGCAAAGTAATGCAGCCATCTTTTTCTATTGTATCTATAGAGATATAGTGGAGATATGGGAAGCTTATACAAATTAAGGAGGATACATGTATGGTCACATAGGGCAATAAGAGATTCAAAAAGCTGCTCCTGGCTGTGTCTAGATTAAGCAATTCTGATGATGAATCTTAGTTAAAAACAGTTATTGAGATATAATCAGCTTTACACATTAAATATTCCAACCCCAAAAAGGAAACAAAACAGAATCAAAGCTTCTAATCAGTTTATGATCCAGAGATTTTGCCAGCCAAACTTATTGGAAGAAGTAATGTAAACAGAAAGATGCAAGCAAAGTCAGTTAAGTGGAATTTAAGCTGTCAAGCTACAGTGTAGAACTCCATTACCATATCTCCTTGTGTTTTTTTTAATAGTATTCTCTGAAAAGCACTAGATGTAATAAAGTCAATTTAAAATTTGTTCTACCAATCTTTTGCATCTGTAATTTTCCCATTAAATGTAAATGCCCATGAGGCATGCTATTTGCATTACATTGCATTTGCAGTCTTTAAAACAAACTATAAATCCCCTCCTTGTTTCATGTGATTGATGCTGTGTGTATAAATACCACCATAAACCTCAAAGGGGGCTAACAGTGACAGTAAATTAAAGTTTTCAAGTCTGGCAGCATCTCAGCACTTCAGCCCTTGATCTTAAGCAGCATTGTTAACCCCCACCTCATTGCCCTCCTGAACTCACCTTCCCTCCCTCCTTTTTGTTTTTATCTTTATTTTTTTTTCTTTTTTTTTTTCCCCCTTTTTCTCTATTTACTCTGATTTCCTTGGGAAACACCTTTCCATCCATACAAGCTGAACCAAGTCAGGAATATGCTGTTAATTAAACATAGGCTGCAGCTGTTTGCCAGATAGGACTAGGTCATAACTTTGCTGTCTTGGCATATCTAAGTTCAAGACTCTCAGACCATCTTGGCTTTGTAAACAATAGCCAGCAACAGCTCTCTTGATTACCCAGGACCTCTCTAATAATTAACTGGTTTGAGAGTATTTATTCTTTTTCTGGTTTTGGTTGTTTTTTGGGTTTTTTTT